>JAWPHD010011511.1:0-83243 GCA_037043455.1 Cyrtodaria siliqua
TTGGAATTGTTATCTTTAGCGGCCGTTGTTACCTTTACAGGATTTGTTACCTTTATCGGAGGTTGTCACCTTAACGTTGGAATTATTACATTGAGCGGCAGTTATTACCTTTAATGGATTTGTTACTTTTAGTGGCCGATGTTACCTTTATTGAAATTGTTACCTTTAGCGGAGGTTATTACCTTTAACGTTGGAATTGTTAACTTTAGCGGCCGTTGTTACCTAGCGTTGGAATTGCTACCTTTAGCGGCCGTTGTTACTTTTACAGGAATTGTTACCTTTAGCGGTGGTTGTTTTCTTTAGCGTTGGAATTGTTACTTTTAGCGGCCGTTGGTACCTTTAGTGGATTTGTTACCTTTAGCGGAGGTTGTTACCTTTAACTATGGAATTGTTACTTTAGCGGCCGTTGTTACCATAGCGTTGGAATTGTTACCTTTAGCGACCGTTGTTACGTTTAGTTTAATTGTTACCTTTAACGGTTGTTGTAACCGTTAACGTTGGAATTGTTACCTTTGTCGGCCGTTATTGCCTTTAGTGGAATTGCTACCTTTAGCGGTCGTTGTTACCTTTAGCGTTGGAATTGTTACCTTTAGCGGCCGTTGTTACCTTTAGTGAAATTGTTACCTTCAGCGGAGGTTGTTACATTTAGCGTTGGATTTGTTACTTTGAGCGGCGGTTGTTACTTTTAGTGGAATCGTTACCATTAGCGTCGGTTGTTACCTTTAGCTTTGGAATTGTTACCTTTAGCGGCCGTTGTTACCTTAAGTGGAATTGTTAGACCTTTATTAAACATCTACTTAATATTTTGACTCAAAAGTATTACATGTTATATGTAAACGTATCCGCACATACACACACTTAAACCCTTAAATACATACTCACATACATGCATACTCATACACAAATATACTAATACAGTACTTACGAAAAGCATATAAATTAAAATATATCTACATATATAAATAACCATGCTAATTATCATTTGTTAATCTAAATTCCTTGTAGATGAATATACCCAATTTGTTTAAAACTGACATATTTTGACTTTTAAACAATTCAACAAGTTTAAACATATTTGGTCTTTTCCAATAATACGGATGAATATATAACGACCTTAGTTCCTTATATAAACTGCATTCTAGTATGAAGTGATATTCATCTTCTAAAATATCACATATCTTACACTTATTTTCGTGGAAATGAGTACTAGTTGGTCTTGAGAGGTTTGGTGCACCCTAGAACCGGTTTATCCTCCCCCCCCCCCCCCCCCCCCAGTGGCCTACTTTGCCTCTGACCGTTCCAAGGCGGTAGCCCTATTGTCAACTATTTTGTGTTTGTGATGTCGTTTACATTTATTATTACCTTTGCCTTCTTGTTTGTCTGTTTGCGTGTTTGTTTCTGTGTTTTGTGGTTGACTGTCCTCCTTGAAAGCTACTTTCCCTGTCCGATCTTTTTATATTTCTTTGACCATCTGCCAGCTTCAACCTCTAATCTATGAGATGTTACTCTGAACTGTGCAACAACCTTTAAATACTTAAAAACATGTTTTTTTCTAAATATGGCTGAAGCCTAAATTCATAGATATTTCTGTAAAATAGTGCACGACCAGCGTCCACAAAATTTGGATTAATAATGGTTCGCGCGTTAAAATCAACTGCAAGAACATAATGGCATTCTTTATTTAAATATTTATAATCGATGTCAATTAGAGAATCAATCATTCTATCAAAAACGTTTGAATCAATAAGGCTTTGTCGACTACTATCATCAAGTACCACATAGGAAAGACCAATAAATAAGTCCGTATTTAAAGAAAACAAGAAAACAACTACTGTAAATATGTACAACTGCTTGCAAGACATGAATGCTAACGTTATTATGTAGACGAGAGCTGTTAACAATGTTAACAAAGATTGTCAAAATTGCCTATGCAATTTGTAAACATGTATTATATTTTATGAAATATTTCGGGTCGTATTACATATTTAATTGCAAAGGAACTATTTTATTTGTCTTGTTTTGTCGATATCCAGTCATATAGCCTTATACAAATACAAAGGTTATAGGATGTCTATGGTGAGATATTACCTGAAACGAGTTACATTTGGCAATCGACGACGAGATTGCGAGATCGCATGTACGATCAAGGCTATACAAAATAACCTTAAAGGGACACACGACAATCTTGAAGTTTTTATCGGACATTAAAATTAGCATCTTAATATATTAATCTGGTAGTATCATGTTGACTTTAAAACTGCTTTCAAACAACTAAATTAAATGTAGAATTTCAGTTTATTTTCCTTATTCTACCATATTTTAACTATATTAATGATGCAAGAGTTTTAACATTTAATAAAGTGCAATTTAAACTGTTCTAATAATTGATATTAATGATAACTTACATGCAAGTTGTGTAGAAAAACTAATGAGACGCCGCGAGTTTTAAACAAAGCAAGATTGCCATGTGTCCCTTTAACTTCGATTGTTCGTGTTTTGTTCAGGATTCCGACTTTTCATTTTGGAAATAAGGACTGGTATTGGTTGAGTGTCCGCCTGGCATGCGGGAGTTTGTGGGCGCAATCCACGGCAGGATCACTCCAAAAACTTTATAAAATGGTACTACTAGCTTCCTCGCTTGACGCTCAGTATATAAAGTGTAGTTCTATAGGAGTGGTCGGTCCCGTGTCAATATAATGTGATTGGGTGGGGTATCATGTCAGCACTATAAAGTAGAACGTAGGGCTTGCTGTTTCAAGTTAACACCACCTTGATATTAATGAAAGATTGTTAAGGTTGCAGAAAACTAAATACTTTCCCATAGACCTCCTGTTGCACCTGTCAGCTAATATCTCATGAATTATACACCAGATTTTCTTTAAATTACCTTATTTCATAGATATTTCCATCACAAAGCCTTTGAAAGTGTGAAAAAGACAACTTTTCCAGCTCAACCACTCTGCACATGTCTGTGTTTACAAACGCTATTGAATCCGCACTGAATATTCACATGCAATTTCAATGGGTGTTACATTTTCAAAAACATTAAAAAATATTTTTTTATTTAATTTAATGATCCTAGCTGATGGGGATTATTTTACCTATAGTTTATCCTTCCTGAAAATGCATATTGAATATTTCAAAGTTATATCTGCTGACCTCTGTGAACTCTGTGAACTTTCACTTCTGTACTGAATCATACACAACAAAAGGCGGGGCTTCAGCCAGGCTATATTTAGCTGTATGCAACCTATAGAGAGACATTCAGACCTGACAGAAGGTATTTTTTCTGGCTAAATTTTTTGATACATTTAATCTGAGAAAAATTAAACCATTCTTTTTTAGAAAAAAATCCTTTTCGACAAAATATGAGGGCTTAAAATAGCTTCGGCTAAGGCAAAATTCCTTCGATTTTTACGCGTAAATCCAGAATCTTCAAAATGCCATATATCGACAACCGTTCGAATCTTTTGCTTCAAATAAAGTGATTTTAAACTGATTTCATCAACAACATGTGATGGTTAACCAGTTGAAGCTATATTGAAAATAATATCTACTCAAAAATGATATTTGTGATTTTCAGGGGTCAAAATAGCAGATTTTACCATAAAAATGCCACTGTTTTTGTATATATTTAAAATCTGCCTTCAAATGAATTAATTAACATTATTTAGCAGTTTCTATATGTGAAACCATCAAGAAAATGCAACAGTTTAAAAATGACAAAAAATAATTCTGAGACTATCCTCCCCAACTCCAATTTTAGGGCCATGCCATGTTTTACAATATGCTCATTACACAAAATTTACTGTAAATGTACTATTTATTGTATTTGTTTTATTAGATATTGTTTGTAGCATCTTTACAGGTCATTTTCATGCAACCATGCAGCCAATAAGCACTGTTTAAAGTACAGATCCATGAAAATTCATTAAAATGAAGCGGGGTGGGGTAAATAAAAACTTTTAAAAAGCATAGAAAAGGTCATATTTTTTGCCAACTAAATAATTTAATTTGTAAAATGTATTAAACCGCATGAAATATTTGCATATCGACACTAACCGTATAGAAGCGATGAACTCAAAGTCAGAGTTTACCTCAACATCTTTTTCAAAACAGACATAAGCGGCTCTCGACATCTTTTCGGAAAGATGTAGATTGTCGCTTACTGACATTTTTGCCAAACAACGTATGCAAAGCCCTCAGAAATGAATAAAACTTACTAGATATACCTTTAACTGTGTCAAACATGTGCATTACAGGCCAATTGTGTATACCAGGTGTCAGGTATGGCTAATTTTGTGTCCACAACCTTTAATAAAATAATTTAAAATACCTATTTTGCATCATAAAACTTTGAAATATTTAAAAATCATGAAAAGAGTTATAAGAAAAGTCAAAATACACCATAATTTAACATTTCTCACACTTTCAAATCATTGTGTTAGAAAAAAAGTATGTCTACTTTCACTTTTACCATATTCAGAATCTAGCCTATAGAGAGACATTCAGACCTGACAGAAGGTATTTTTTCTGGCTAAATTTTTTGATACATTTAATCTGAGAAAAATTAAACCATTCTTTTTTAGAAAAAAATCCTTTTCGACAAAATATGAGGGCTTAAAATAGCTTCGGCTAAGGCAAAATTCCTTCGGTTTTTACGCGTAAATCCAGAATCTTCAAAATGCCATATATCGACAACCGTTCGAATCTTTTGCTTCAAATAAAGTGATTTTAAACTGATTTCATCAACAACATGTGATGGTTAACCAGTTGAAGCAATCTTGAAAATAATATCTACTCAAAAATGATATTTGTGATTTTCAGGGGTCAAAATAGCAGATTTTACCATAAAAATGCCACTGTTTTTGTATATATTTAAAATCTGCCTTCAAATGAATTAATTAACATTATTTAGCAGTTTCTATATGTGAAACCATCAAGAAAATGCAACTTTTCAGTTTAAAAATGACAAAAAATAATTCTGAGACTATCCTCCCCAACTCCATTTTTAGGGCCATGCCATGTTTTACAATATGCTCATTACACAAAATTGACTGTAAATGTACTATTTATTGTATTTGTTTATTAGATATTGTTTGTAGCATCTTTACAGGTCATTTTCATGCAACCATGCAGCCAATAAGCACTGTTTAAAGTACAGATCCATGAAAATTCATTAAAATGAAGCGGGGTGGGGTAAATAAAAACTTTTAAAAAGCATAGAAAGGTCATATTTTTTGCCAACTAAATAATTTAATTTGTAAAATGTATTAAACCGCATGAAATATTTGCATATCGACACTAACCGTATAGAAGCGATGAACTCAAAGTCAGAGTTTACCTCAACATCTTTTTCAAAACAGACATAAGCAGCTTTTCGACATCTTTTCGGAAAGATGTAGATTGTCGCTTACTGACATTTTTGCCAAACAACGTATGCAAAGCCCTCAGAAATGAATAAAACTTACTAGATATACCTTTAACTGTGTCAAACATGTGCATTACAGGCCAATTGTGTATACCAGGTGTCAGGTATGGCTAATTTTGTGTCCACAACCTTTAATAAAATAATTTAAATACCTATTTTGCATCATAAAACTTTGAAATATTTAAAAATCATGAAAAAGTTATAAGAAAAGTCAAAATACACCATAATTTAACATTTCTCACACTTTCAAATCATTGTGTTAGAAAAAAAGTATGTCTACTTTCACTTTTACCATATGCAGAATCTAGCCTATAGGTTGCAGAAAACTAAATACTTTCCCTTAGACCTCCTGTTGCACCTGTCAGCTAATATCTCATGAATTATACACCAGATTTTCTTTAAATTATCTTATTTCATAGATATTTCCATCACAAAGCCTTTGAAAGTGTGAAAAAGACAACTTTTCCAGCTCAACCACTCTGCACATGTCTGTGTTTACAAACACTATTGAATCCGCACTGAATATTCACATGCAATTTCAATGGGTGTTACATTTTCAAAAACATTAAAAAATATTTTTTTATTTAATTTAATGATCCTAGCTGATGGGGATTATTTTACCTATAGTTTATCCTTCCTGAAAATGCATATTGAATATTTCAAAGTTATATCTGCTGACCTCTGTGAACTCTGTGAACTTTCACTTCTGTACTGAATCATACACAACAAAAGGCGGGGCTTCAGCCAGGCTATATTTAGCTGTATGCAACCTATAGAGAGACATTCAGACCTGACAGAAGGTATTTTTTCTGGCTAAATTTTTTGATACATTTAATCTGAGAAAAATTAAACCATTCTTTTTTAGAAAAAAATTCTTTTCGACAAAATATGAGGGCTTAAAATAGCTTTGGCTAAGGCAAAATTCCTTCGGTTTTTACACGTAAATCCAGAATCTTCAAAATGCCATATATCGACAACCGTTCGAATCTTTTGCTTCAAATAAAGTGAATTAAACTGATTTCATCAACAACATGTGATGGTTAACCAGTTGAAGCTATCTTGAAAATAATATCTACTCAAAAATGATATTTGTGATTTTCAGGGGTCAAAATAGCAGATTTTACCATAAAAATGCCACTGTTTTTGTATATATTTAAAATCTGCCTTCAAATGAATTAATTAACATTATTTAGCAGTTTCTATATGTGAAACCATCAAAAAAATGCAACGTTTCAGTTTAAAAATGACAAAAAATATTTCTGAGACTATCCTCCCCAACTCCATTTTTAGGGCCATGCCATGTTTTACAATATGCTCATTACACAAAATTTACTGTAAATCAACTATTTATTGTATTTGTTTTATTAGATATTGTTTGTAGCATTTTTACAGGTCATTTTCATGCAACCATGCAGCCAATAAGCACTGTTTAAAGTACAGATCCATGAAAATTCATTAAAATGAAGCGGGGTGGGGTAAATAAAAACTTTTAAAAAGCATAGAAAAGGTCATATTTTTTGCCAACTAAATAATTTAATTTGTAAAATGTATTAAACCGCATGAAATATTTGCATATCGACACTAACCGTATAGAAGCGATGAACTCAAAGTCAGAGTTTACCTCAACATCTTTTTCAAAACAGACATAAGCGGCTTTTCGACATCTTTTCGGAAAGATGTAGATTGTCGCTTACTGACATTTTTGCCAAACAACGTATGCAAAGCCCTCAGAAATGAATAAAACTTACTAGATATACCTTTAACTGTGTCAAACATGTGCATTACAGGCCAATTGTGTATACCAGGTGTCAGGTATGGCTAATTTTGTGTCCACAACCTTTAATAAAATAATTTAAAATACCTATTTTGCATCATAAAACTTTGAAATATTTAAAAATCATGAAAAGAGTTATAAGAAAAGTCAAAATACACCATAATTTAACATTTCTCACACTTTCAAATCATTGTGTTAGAAAAAAAGTATGTCTACTTTCATTTTTACCATATGCAGAATCTAGCCTATAGGTTGCAGAAAACTAAATACTTTCCCATAGACCTCCTGTTGCACCTGTCAGCTAATATCTCATGAATTATACACCAGATTTTCTTTAATTACCTTATTTCATAGATATTTCCATCACAAAGCCTTTGAAAGTGTGAAAAAGACAACTTTTCCAGCTCAACCACTCTGCACATGTCTGTGTTTACAAACACTATTGAATCCGCACTGAATATTCACATGCAATTTCAATGGGTGTTACATTTTCAAAAACATTAAAAAATATTTTTTTATTTAATTTAATGATCCTAGCTGATGGGGATTATTTTACCTATAGTTTATCCTTCCTGAAAATGCATATTGAATATTTCAAAGTTATATCTGCTGACCTCTGTGAACTCTGTGAACTTTCACTTCTGTACTGAATCATACACAACAAAAGGCGGGGCTTCAGCCAGGCTATATTTAGCTGTATGCAACCTTAAACGAGACGTTAAGACGTTAGACTCCATGACAATTCGGAAGTAAGAAATCCAGGCATGATTCGTTATGTAAAGGCTGTGGCTATTTGAGCCTACCCTACCAAATATACGATGTTAATATGGTACGGAAACAATACGTTTTTGCCTACATATGACCTAAGTATTAAACGCAGTATAAGTTTAACTCCGTTCTGTTGACGTCATCGTTTAACGTACCGTATCTGTACTGTTCCTTAACTGCTCTGCTTGCTTCAGTTAGTACAATCTTTAAAATATGTCCACTTTAATCTAATTTTAAAGGTATTTGAGGCGATCTGGATTTGAGTGATAGTGTCAATCCGAATAGAATGAAAATCGTTGATAATAAACTTCAGTTTCATATGAAATGTACATATGCAGTAAAAGAAGCCGCATGTTACCTTCGGGTTAATTATTGTTTATGAAAATTGTTTAGCCTGGAAAAACACGACGACTCGGCTAGTTATAGTTCCGAAATCATCAATATTGACTAAATCTGTGTTTACCTTGTTAATAGGTGTACATAATATTCTAATAAAATATACGTCGACTACAAAACAAGAATGCATAAGAATGCATAAGAACCGTTAAGTATCATATTAATTAATGTAAACGATTTATACAACAAAAACTAGCCGAGTCGTCTAGTTCATCAAAAAAACTATTGCATTAACAATGTTTCAAACGGACGGATCATGGTATGTGTGTGTGGGGCAGGGGGCGGGGGTTGTTGGGGGTGAGGGGTAGGTGGGGGTGATTCTAAGGATTATAGTCCTCCGGTCTGATAGCCACCAGAGAATCCCGGTATACAGCTGGTGCATTAGAGTGTGGACTGTACGGATCCTGGGGCCTAGGTCGATGCATATGTTCACTGCATATGAAAAAAAAAGAAAGAGAAAAACTGAAACACAGTTTTATAGTTTTGTTCGTATTTGTATTGATGCCCATAACGCCCTTTTAAACTTCAAACTATATTAATGCTGCAATCATACATATAAGTATAACCAAGTTTGACACAGATTCGTCATACAGATAATAATAGGCATATTTTTCTTAAAGTTACTTTTCCCGTTAAACTAGTGAAAGCGTGCGACATTAATTGTTGACAGAGAAATACATTGTAATAACACTCTGCATAGTTGCCGTGTATAACAGGTAGGATGGTCAGGGGAAACGAAGAATATCATCCAGACTCTACCCGTAGTAGTAGTACATTCTTAATTTCTATGGATGAAATTATATGTCCTTTGTCATAACTGGCCATTTCCTGCATGGACATGTTCTTTTTTGCAAATCGTATTTTCATTCAAAATTAAGATAAATTAAGACAACACTAAAAGAGCAAGCCTGAAGCATTTACTATATAATTTTGAATATCGTCTGAGTAAACTGCGTCAACTAATTTTATAAAAAGGCAATGTCTGAGATCTGGTTAACTTGCATCAGAAATGTCTAATTGTATACACAAAAAAAAAAACGTTTCAAAATTTCTATTGCGTCTTAAATAAGAAAATAATTAATATGACCGTTTATTGTATACTTTCATATTGTCCCGTTTAGTTTGCATTGAGCTAAGCGTGCAATATTCTCCGATATTGCACGCATTCATATTGCACGGGAACTTCTGCTCGTGCTTGCTAAGAGCCGCGAAATAGAAATAAGGAACTACTTTCAAATAAAAATAACGGAATCTTTTCTATAGTGTAAAACAAAAAAATACGAGTTTTTTTTCAACCTTTTATGGCAAAAATTGATAAATTAATTCAAATGGTCACTCACCCACTGTTTTTAACGTTATCAAATGGTAAACAAACTACAGAAAATCGCTTGTTGTTTTTAATGACGTCATCCGACGTCGACGTCATTTTCGCGCAAAATAATCATCCACACAAAATGAAACTGAATGGCAAGATAGAAATTCCATCAAAAGCTATAAAAATAACACAAATGCAATGAAAAGTAATAGTCATACAATTAACATTGATCAAAAACAATATGAAAGTATACAATAAAAAGGTTATTGAATTTGTATGGCTAAATATTACTTGGAACTCGTTGTTCCAAGTAATATTTAGCCATACAAATGCAATAACCTATAATATAATGTCAACGGTGGGAATAACATATGTGAACTGGCGTTAGTCAGTATTCATCCGAGTGGTTTGACGTTGTATTGCATAGAAAAGTGTTCGTATTTTTGATCAGTTTTTTGAAAGACTTAATGACTTAATTTGATGAGTAAATATTGACTGTGCTTGAATAATACACCCGAATGTGACGGATTGACAATAGGGGCGTAGCTGACCTAATATGCATATATAGGCAAACTAGAAGGATGGGTGAGGGTGGGGGTGGGGTTGGGGCGGTGTCCGGGGGAATGTTCCCCTTTTGTTTTTTATTTGAAACTTAGCTATGTAATTGTGCGTTTCGGCGTATATCTGACGGATTTCAAATCCAACGTGCTATCAACTAGACCACGCTAGCCCCCTTTGTGGTATGATTCCATGGTGGCATATATCGAACAAGAGTGGATATATCGTCTGATCTGGTATATAATGCTATGCTGACACATATAGAAAAAGAGTGAATATATTGCCTGATCTGGTACATAATGCTATGGTGACACATATAGTAACACATATAGTAACAAGAGTGAATGTATTGTCTGATATGGTACATAATGCTATCCTGACACATACATGTATAGTAACAAGTGTGAAAATATACTCTTATCTGGTACATACTGCTATGGTGACACATATAGTAACAAGTGTGAATATATTGTCTGATCTGGAACATACTGCTATGGTGAAACACATAGTAAATATATTGTCTGATCTGGTACATAATGCTATGGTGACACATATAGTAACAATAATGAATATATTGTCTGATCTGGTACAAACTGCTATGGTGACACACATAGTAACAAGAGTGAATATATCGTCTGATCTGGTACATGATGCTATGGTGACACATATAGTAACTAGAGTGAAAATATTGTCTAATCTGGTACATAATGCTATGGTGACACATATAGTAACACATATAATAACAAGAGTGAATACATTGTCTGATATGGTACATAATGCTGTGGTGACACATATAATATCAAGAGTGAATATATTGTCTGATATGGTACATAATGCTTTGGTGACACATATAGTAACAAGAGTGCATATATTGTCTGATCTGGTACATAATGCTATGGTGGCACATATAAACATGAGCTCATGTCTACGGCCCATTGACTAATAAAATTCCGAGAATTTTCTTTGCAGTATGATAAAATGCTATGGTAACACATATAGAAACAAGAGTGAATATATAGTCTGATCTATATGACACATATATATATATATATATATATATATAAATGTGTCTATATCGTCGGATTGGATGATGGTGCTATGACACATAAACAATTGTGTATCTACCGTCGGATTGGATGATGGTGCTATGACACATATATAAACAAGTGTGTATATATCGTCGGTTTGGATGATGCTGTTATGATACACATATAACCAAGTGTGTATATATCGTCGGATTGGATGATGGTAATATGACACATATATAAGCAAGTGTGCATATACCGTCGGATTGGATGATGGTGCTATGACACATATATAAGCAAGTGTGCATATATCGTCGGATTGGATGATCGTGTTATGATACACATATAACCAAGTGTGTATATATCGTCGGTTTGGATTATGGTGCTATGACACATATATAGACAAATGTGTATATATCGTCGGTTTGGATGATGCTGCTATGACACATATATAAACAAGTGTGTATATATCGTCGGTTTGGATGATGGTGCTATGACACATATATAAACAAGTGTGAATATATCGTCGGATCGGATGATGGTGCTATGATACATATAAACAAGTGTGTATATATCGTCGGATCGAATGATGGTGCTATGACACATATATAAACAAGAGTATGTATATCGTCGGATTGGATGATTGTGTTATGATACATATATAAACAAGTGTGTATATATCGTAGGATTGGATGATGGTGCTATCGGATTAGATGATGGTGCTACGACACATATATAAACAAGTGTGTATATATCGTAGGATTGGATGATGGTGCTATCGGATTAGATGATGGTGCTACGACACATATATAAACAAGTGTGTATATATCGTTGGATTGGATGATGGTGTTATGATACATATATAAACAAGTGTGTATACATCGTAGGATTGGATGATGGTGCTATCGGATTAGATGATGGTGCTACGACACATATATAAACAAGTGTGTATATATCGTCGGATCGGATGATGGTGCTATGACACATATATCAGCAAGTGTGAATATAGCGTCGGATTGGATGCTGTTGTTATGACACATAATTATTATATATACGAGTGCGTATATATCATCGAAATGGATGATGGTGCTATGAATATATATAACCACGTGTGTATATTATCGTCGGAATGGATGATGGTGTTATGATACATATCATAAACAAGTGTGTATATATCGTCGGATTGGATGATAAACGCTTGTTTATATTTGTGTCATTGCACCGTCATCAAATCCGACGATATATACACACGTGTTTATATATGTATCATAGCACCAGCATCCAATCCGACGATATATACACTCGTCGAATTTGATGATGGTGTCATGATACATATATCAACAAGTGTGTATATATCGTCGGATTGGATGATGCTGTTAAGATACGTATATAAACAAGTGTGTATATATCGTCGGTTTGGATGATGGTGCTATGACACATATATAGACAAATGTGTATATATCGTCGGTTTGGATGATGGTGCTATGACACATATATAAACAAGTGTGTATATATCGTCGGTTTGGATGATGGTGCTATGACACATATATAAACAAGTTTGTATATATCGTCGGTTTGGATGATGGTGCTATGACACATATATAATCAAGTGTGTATATATCGTCGGACTGGATGATGCTGTTATGATATGTATATAAACAAGTATGTATATATCGTCGGTTTGGCTGATGATGCTATGACACAAATATAAACAAGTTTGTATATATCGTCGGTTTGGATGATGGTGCTATGACACATAAATAAACAAGTATGTATATATCGTCGGTTTGGATGATGGTGCTATGACACATATATAAACTAGTGTGTATATCGTCGGATTGGATGATGGTGTTATGATACATATATAAACATGTTTGTATATATCGTCGGAAACATATATAAACAGGCGTGTATATATTGTCGGATTGGATGCTGCTGTTATGAAACATACAGGTGTGTATATATCGTCGAATTGGATGATGGTTCTATGATACATATATAAACACGTTTGATATATCGTCGGATTGGATGTAGGAGCTGTGATACATATATAAACACGTGTGTATATATCGTCTGATTTGGATTATGGTGCTATGAGACATATATAAACAAGTGTATATACATCGTCGACTAGGATGATGGTGCTATGATACATATATAAACACGTGTGTATACATCGTCAGATTGGATGATGGTGCTATGACACATACTTTATTCAATAATACAAAAGACCATTTGGTCCATGAGTATACATTTTAACATAACATATATACATATAGTCAATGGCAGGTTACAGCTTAGGATTATGAAATATGTAAATGTTTAACAAACAATACATATAAAATGATAACAAGTTACACAATTAAAATGCTTATAAACTCTAAGCCCCACACATATGCGTCTAATTAATATTTGACAATATGGTTTGTTAAAGAAATATGGGAGAGCAGACATTAATTAATATAGTTAAGTTCGTTTCGAATTTTGAAACTATTGAAAATATATGTTGCCAGGTTCTTGACAATGTTTTCGTTTTCAGATGTTAACAATTCGATGAATTTAAGAATATTTGGTCTTCGCCAGAAATAAGTTTTAATGTACTTCTGTCTGAGTTCATGAAACAGTGCACATTCCATGACGAAATGACATTCATCTTCAAGTTTATTACACACGATGCATTTTCTTTCATTTACAGGTATTCTTTGTGGTTTGTGCCAACGTCCTGTTTAAATTTGTAACCTATGTGAAGACACTCTAAGTCATGATAGTATTGAGGGAAATTGACGTACTTTTATTTATATGCAAACACATGAAAAAGCGAATATGTCATAGCCCTAGACGAATCTGTTATTCATCCATTTCAGTTTTGTATAAAATTGTCAGTAGGCCTTTGCTTAAAGACGGATAAAAATATATGTATGTTTCCTACTCCCTGAAAATACCACACATCATTAAATCCTAGACTTTTCAGCAATGTTTTTACAGACGATGCCCAACACATATATAAACAAGTGTCACAGTGTATATATCGTCGAACTGGATGATGGTGCTATGGTATATATATAAAGAAGTGTGTATATATCGTCGAATTGGATGATGGTGCTATGATACATATATAAACACGTGTATATATATCGTCGGATTGACTGATGGTGCTATGACACATATATAAACAAGTGTGTATATATTGTCGAATTGTATGATGATGCTATGATACATATATAAGCACGTGTGTATATATCGTCGGATCGGATGATGGTGCTATGAGACATGTTTGTTTGTTTGTTTGTGTATTGTTTTACGTCATTTTCAACACATGCAAAGTTATATATGACGGTCTATTTTTTGTGGTGGAGGCAGACCACCCACTTTTCCTGGGTAGAACAAGTACTGTACATTTCCCGGCATCCGTAAGAATATAACGTCGGATTTAATGATGGTGCTATGACACATATATAAATAAGTGTGTATATATCGTCGGATTCGATGCTGCTGTTATGACACATATATTAACAAGTGTGTATGTATCGTCGGATAAGATAATAGAGCTATGACACATATATAAACAAGTGTGTATATATCGTCGGATTGGATGCTGCTGCTATGACGCATATATAAACAAGTGTGTGTATATATCGTCGGATTGGATGATGGTGCTATGACACATATATAAATAAATGTCTATATATCGCCGAATTGGATGATGGTGCTAAGACACATATATAAACACGTGCGTATATATCGTCGGATCGAATGATTGTGCTATGACACATATATAAACAAGTGTGTATATATCGTCTGATTAGATGATGGTGATATGACATATATATAAACAAGTGTGTATATTATATCGTCGGATAGGATGATGGTGCTATGACACATATATAAACAAGTGTGCATATATCGTCGGATTGGATGATGGTGCTATGACAAATATATAAATAAGTGTGTATATATTTGGTCGAATTGGATAATGGTGTTATGACACATATATAAACGCGTGCGTATATATCGTCGGACCGAATGATTCTGCTATGACACATATATAAACAAGTGTGTATATATCATCTGATTGGATGATGGTGATATGACACATATATAAACAAGTGTGTATATATCGTCGGATTGGATGATAGTGCAATGACACATATATAAACAAGTGTGCATATATCTTCGGATTGGATGATGGTGCTCTGACACATATATAAACAAGTGTGCATATATCGTCGGATTATATAATGGACCTATGACACAAATAAACCAGTGAATAATAGTGTCCGACCAAATCATCGTACCACGGTACACACCGCAAAAGGTTGATATTTCACACAACTTAGAGTCGCTATTCTACAGAGCCCCGCAGGTGACATGCAGCAAAAAATAATTTAAAGCGTTGCGAACGCTGTAGTACAGCGTGCGAACGCTCTACTACAGCGTGCGCAACGCTCTAGTAGTGCGTGCGAACGCTGTAGTACAGCGGGCGAACGCTCTAGCTACAGCGTAAGAACGCTGTAGTAGAGCGTTCGCACGCTCTTCACTGTAAGAACGCTGTAGTAGAGCGTTCGCACGCTGTAGCTAGAACGTGCGTTCGCACGCTCTAGTAGCCGTAAACTGATAATGGCATTGTGTTCAAATGCAAGAACACTCAATATGTCTTTATAAGACAATCCTATATTGAAATATAATTCAATAAGTTCTTTCATGTCCACCATGATGTATTAACTTAGCATAACAGTATAACTGTACTCGTATCTACGATGGCCCATTTGACTAACTTTTATTTCACTTCTTAATTCCTAATTCCTAATCCCGAATTCCGAATTCCGAATTCCGAATTCTGAATTCCGAATTCCGAATTATGTAAATCTTTTAAATATTGGGTATTGTACATTGGAAACCCCAGGGGTCGTGGGTTCAAATCTCACAGGAGGCATACTTTTTATTGTTATGCCCCCCGAAGGGAAGGGGGCATATAGTAGTCACAATGTCAGTCAGTCCGTCTGTCCGTCAGTGCGTTCGTCTGTACTATCTTGTCTTGTATTTGAGACCTGTACCTTCAAAAAACATTAAACTGTACTCAAGGGCTGACGCGTCGCCATCGCCGCCACCGCCGATGCCGGAAAAGTGATTTAAAGTAAACATTTCACGACGTACGGACGGACACTGGTCACATTTGTACCTCACACCCAGCAATCTACGGCGTGGCATAATAATTATCAATTTACTAATATAGTAATTATAATAGTTAACCAGACAGAATAAACCCCAAAACTAGAGCGTCGAATTAAGAGTACTCATTATTCATTTTAAGCATAAGTAATCACGAGTATTTTAAGAACCATTGAATGATCTATACTTTAATCGGCAAATATACCTCAATATGTGACCTGAACACCTGGATAGTTTTGATAAACGGTTAATGTACTTTTGCCGTTATTAGCGTGTAAGTTTCTTTAATACCATGATCGAAGGCTCTAGCTACAGTGTGCGAACGCTGTACTACAGCGTTGTACTACAGCGTGAGCGTTCGCACGCTGTACTACAGCGTTCGCACGCTGTAGCTAGAGCGTTCGAACGCTTTAAATTATTTTTTCTGCATGTCACCTGCGGGGCTCCGTAATATTTAAATTATTTTTTCTGCATGTCACCTGCGGGGCTCCGTACTATCCTGCGAACAACAGTCTCATTTTGCAACAGAATTACGCCGTTGATAGGCCTACTAACGATAAGGTATATATGTAACTTACATATGTTGCGAGTCCGAGCTCTATGACAACAATAGAAACGCCTTAACCAGTCACCATATTGTTTAACATCGTTGCCGAAGTGTCGAGTTATTAGTTAACTCATAATTCATTTTACGCATATTCAACTAGGAGTATTTAAATCTAAACTTGTAATCGGCACAGATGCATTATTGTAGTTATATTACGCATATTCAACTACGGGTATTTAATTAAATCTAAACTTGTAATCGGCACAGATGCATTATATCTAAACTTGTAATCGGCACAGATGCATTATATCTAAACTTGTAATCGGCACAGATGCATTATATCTAAACTTGTAATCGGCACAGATGCATTATTGTAGTTATATTACGCATATTCAACTACGGCTATTTAAATCTAAACTTGTAATAGGCACAGATACATTATTGTAGTTATATTACAGTTTGGAAGAACGGTTTTGTAGTGACACGTGACGGTTTAGTTTCATTAATATGTTAACATTTGTATCGCATTAACTATCATAACCATCTAGTATATTATACTAGCGTCTCAATCTAAAAATATATAGTATAGAAAAGATAAAAATACCCACAAAGCACATCTAAAATGTTATCAAGTGTAAAACGTATACAGGTTCTTTATTTTCCTTCATAGGTAGCATCTCTTCAGCTTTGAGGATGGCAGCCGTTACGTACTGAATATAGGAGCCGGTTTAAAATAGAATGAAAATAATTTATTGGATGTCCTCGCAACCTTCATACAAATAGAATACGGCATCTCATATTTAACCGACAATGTTTTATTCCAGTTATTCTGGTATAAATCTAATAATGTCAGTGCATAGTTTAAACTAAAAAAAATTGCAACTGATTTGGCCATTGCCAGGAATCCAACTTGAAAACTAATGATTTGTGTTTCTTTAGTTATAGTGAACAACTCATATCCATTGTTTAAGCTTAACGCGACGGTAGCTTCATGCACGGAGAGACGATCTGATTTTCTTACTTTTGTTTATGGACAAAATAAGTTGGTCAAGTTGTCGTTAGAACGTTTAATCTTCATGTAGTAAAGTTATGCTAGGCGATAAATCTGTTGCGTACGTGTATTCATCATCTACCAACTATTCTCCCTTTAATCATCGATTTAAGGTACGAGGTAACGCTGTTGTGTATTGGGTAGTCATTATTATCCATTATAGCTAAACGTTTCTTATCATGGTTTTTGCGTAATAAATACCAAATTAATATTATCATCAATTTCGATTTAGATAACAATATTAAAATAACATAACTCAGGCGCAGAAGATGCTACTACGGAAGGATATCACACTTTAATTCCAAGCACTCAAGGGGGCATGTCACACCAATCGTAATGATAATCATATTTATCCTAAACTTTCGTGTTCGTCCCTTTAAAAATGAATTTAATTTAAGCCAACATTTAAAATAATCAAAAGCGTAAGTGTGACAGCAGTGTTATTACATACTTGTCGCTTGGGACTATTCAAGCCAAATATGTGTGATTTTAAAGTAGAATACCGCTTATGCCGATGCTAGGGTGTCCGAGAGATTTGCACCCTATATTACCACTCATTGACAGACTCTAAAACTAGTATTGTTTCTCTAGTTTGTGTGTGTTGTTTCCAAGTGATCCCCTTAACAGTATGTATTGACATTCACACTAGCGTTTGTTTAGTGCTGTGTGACGGCTGTAAAAGGTGGCCCAGACTATAAATCAGTAGTGTTATTACTAACTGGTCCTATGGGATCATTAAGCCCATTCGTTGTGTTATTACTAACTGGTCCTATGGGATCATTAAGCCCATTCGTTGTGTTATTACTAACTGGTACTCTGGGATCATCAAGCCCCTTCGTTGTTGTATTACTAACTGGTCCTATGGGATCATCAAGCCCATTCGTTGTGGTATTACTAACTGGTCCTATGGGATCATCCAGCCCATTCGTTGTGGTATTACTAACTGGTCCTATGGGATCATCCAGCCCATTCGTTGTGGTATTACTAACTGGTCCTATGGGATCATCAAGCCCATTCGTTGTGTTATTACTAACTGGTCCTATGGTAACATCAAGCCTATTTGTTGTGGTCTTACTAACTGGTCCTATGGGATCATCAAGTCCTTTCTTTGTGGTATTACTAACAGTTCCTATGGGATCATCAAGCCCATTCGTAGTGTTATAACTAACTGGTCATATGGGATCATCAAGCCCATTCGTAGTGTTATAACTAACTGGTCCAGACTATAAATCAGTAGTTTTATTACTAACTGGTCGTATGGGATCATTAAGCCCATTCGTTGTGTTATTACTAACTGGTCCTCTGGGATCATCAAGCCCCTTCGTTGTTGTATTACTAACTGGTCCTATGGGATCATCAAGCCCATTCGTTGTGGTATTACTAACTTGTCCTATGGGATCATCAAGCCCATTCGTTGTGTTATTACTAACTGGTCCTATGGGATCATCTAGCCCATTCGTTGTGGTATTACTAACTGGTACAATGGGATCATCAAGCCCCTTCGTTTTGATATTACTAACTGGTCCTATGGATCATCAAACCCATTCGTTGTGTTATTACTCACCGGTCCTATGGGATCATTAAGCCCATTTGTTGTGTTGTTAACGGTCATGTGGGATCAAAAGCCTATTCGTTGTGTTATTACTAACTGGTCCTATGGGATCATCAAGCCCATTTTTTGTGTTACTTACTGGTCTTATGGGATCATCAAGCCCATTCGTTGTGTTATTACTAACTGGTCCTATGGGATCATCAAACCCATTCGTTGCGGTATTACTTACTGGTCCTATGGGATCATCAAACCCATTCGTTGTGTTATTACTCACCGGTCCTATGGGATAATCAAGCCCATTTGTTGTGTTGCTAACGGTCCTGTGGGAACATCAAGCCCATTCGTTGTGTTATTACTAACCGGTCCTATGGGATCATCAAGCCCATTTGTTGTGTTACTAACTGGTCCTATGGGATAATCAAGCCCATTCGTAGTATTATTACTAACTGGTCCTATGGGATCATCAAGCCCATTCGTTGTGGTATTACTAACTGGTCCTATGGGATCATCAAGCCCATTCGTTGTGTTATTACTAACTGTTCCTAAGGGATCATCAAGCCCATTCGTTGTGGTATTATTAACTTGTCCTATGTGATCATCAAGCCCATTCGTTTGTGGTATTATTAACTTGTCCTATGGGATCATCAAGCCCATTCGTTGTGTTATTACTAACTGGTCCTATGGGATCATATAGCCCATTTGTTGTGTTACTAACTAGTCCTATGGGATCATATAGCCCATTCGTTGTGTTATTAATAACTGGTCCTATTGGATCATCAAGCCCCTTCGTTGTGGTATTACTAACTTGTCCTATGGGATCATCAAGCCCATTCGTAGTGTTATTACTAACTGGTCCTATGCGATCATCAATCCCCTTCGTTGTGGTATTACTAACTGGTCCCAAGGGATCATCAAGCCCCTTCGTTGATCAAGCCCATTCGTTGTGGTATTACTAACTGGTCCTATGGGATCATCAAACCCATTCGTAGTGTTATTACTAAATGGTACTATGGGATCATCAAGCCCGTTCGTTGTGTTATTACTAACCGGTCCTATGGGATAATCAAGCCCATTTTATGTGTTACTAACTGGTCCTATGGGATCATCAAACCAATTCGTTGCGGTATTTCTAACTGGTCCTATGGGATCATCAAACCTATTCGTTGTGTTATTACTCACCGGTCCTATGGGATCATCAAGCCCATTTGTTGTGTTGCTAACGGTCCTGTGGGATCATCAAGCCCATTCGTTGTGTTATTACTAACTGGTCCTATGGGATCATCAAGCCCATTCGTAGTGTTATTACTAACTGGTCCTATAGGATCATCAAGCCCATGCGTTGTGGTATTACTAACTGGTCCTATGGGATCATCAAGCCCATTCGTTGTGTTATTACTAACTGGTCCTAAGGGATCATCAAGCCCATTCGTTGTGGTATTAGTAACTTGTCCTATGGGATCATCAAGCCCATTCGTTGTGGTATTATTAACTTGTCCTATGGGATCATCAAGCCCATTCGTTGTGTTATTACTAACCGGTCCTATGGGATCATCAAGCCCATTTGTTGTGTTACTAACTAGTCCTATGGGATCATCAAGCCCATTCGTTGTGTTATTACTAACTGGTCCTATGGGATCATCAAGCCCCTTCGTTGTGGTATTACTAACTGGTCCTATGGGATCATCAAGCCCATTCGTACTGTTATTACTAACTGGTCCTATGGGATCATCAAGCCCCTTCGTTGTGGTATTACTAACTGGTCCTATGGGATCATCAAGCCCATTCGTTGTGTTATTACTAACTGGTCCTTTGGGATCATCGAGCCCATTCGTTGTGTTATTACTAACTGGTCCTATGGGATCATCAAGCCCATTCGTTGTGTTATTACTAACAGGTCCTATGGGATCATCAAGCCCCTTCGTTGTGATATTACTAACTGGTCCTATGGGATCATCAAGCCCATTCGTTGTGGTATTACTAACTGGTCCTATGGGATCATCAAGCCTATTCGTTGTATTATTACCAATCGGTCATATGGGATCATCAAGCCCATTCGTTGTGGTATTACTAACGTGTCCTATGGGATCATCATGCCCATTCGTTGTGTTATTACTAACTGGTCCCATGGGATCATCAAGCCCATTCGGTGTGTTATTACTAACTGGTCCTATGGGATCATCAAGCCCATTCGTTGTGTTATTACTAACCTGTCCTATGGGATCATCAAGCCGATTTGGTGTGTTATTACTAACTGGTCATATGGGATCATCAAGCCAATTCGTTGTGTTATTACTAACTGGTAATACGACAATGAATGGGCTTGATCAACGAAGGGGCTTGATGATCCCATGGGGCCAGTTAGTAATAACACAACGAATGGGATTGATGACCCCATAGGACCAGTTAGTAATAACACAAAGAATGGGCTTGATGATCCCATAGGACCAGTTAGTAACACAACAAATGGGCTTGATGATCCCATAGGACCGGTTAGTAATAACACAACGAATGGGTTTGATGATCCCATAGGACCAGTTAGTAATAACACAACGAATGGTCTAATTAACATTATTACTAACTGGTCCTATGGGATCATCAAGCCCATTCGTTGTGGTATTACTAACTGGTCCTATGGGATCATCAAGTCCATTCGTTGTGGTGTTACTAACTGGTCCTATGGGATCATGAAGCCTATTCGTTGTGGTGTTACTAACTGGTCCTATTGGATCATTAAGCCCATTCGTTGTGGTATTACTAACTGGTTATATGGGATCATCAAGCCCATTCGTTGTGTTATTACTAACCGGTCCTAAGGGATCATCAAGCCCATTCGTTGTGGTATTACTAATTGGTCCTATGGGATCATCAAGCCCATTCGTTGTGTTATTACTAACTGGTCCTATGGGTTCATCAATCCCATTCGTTGTGTTATTACTAACTGGTCCTATGGGATCATCAAGCCCCTTCGTTGTGTTATTTCTAACTGGTCCTATGTGATCATCAAGCCCATAGGTTGTGTTATTACTAACTGGTCCCATGGGATCATCAAGCCAATTCGTTGTGTTATTACTAACTGGTCCTATGGGATCATCAAGCCCATTCGTTGTGGTATTACTAACTGGTCCTACGGATCATCAAGCCCCTCCGTTGTGTTACTACTAACTGGTCCTATGAGATCATCAATCGCATTCGTTGTGTTATTACTAACTGGTCCTATGGGATCATCAAGCCCCTTCTTTGTGTTATTACTAACTGGTCGTATGGGATCATCAAGCCCATTCGTTGTGGTATTACTAACTGGTCCTAAGGGATCATCAAGTCCATTCGTTGTGGTGTTACTAACCGGTCCTATGGGATCATCAAGCCTATTCGTTGTGGTGTTACTAACTGGTCCTATGGGATCATTAAGCCCATTCGTTGTGGTATTACTAACTGATTCTATGGGATCATCAAGCCCATTCGTTGTGTTATTACTAACCGGTCCTAAGGGATCATCAAGCCCATTCGTTGTGGTATTACTAATTGGTACTATGGGATCATCAAGC
This sequence comes from Cyrtodaria siliqua, assembly GCA_037043455.1. Lineage (NCBI taxonomy): Eukaryota > Metazoa > Mollusca > Bivalvia > Adapedonta > Hiatellidae > Cyrtodaria > Cyrtodaria siliqua. The sequence goes on from JAWPHD010011511.1 coordinate 23,132, forward strand.
CCATTCATTGTGTTATTACTAACTGGTCCTATGGGTTCATCAATCCCATTCGTTGTGTTATTACTAACTGGTCCTATGGGATCATCAAGCCCCTTCGTTGTGTTATTTCTAACTGGTCCTATGTGATCATCAAGCCCATACGTTGTGTTATTACTAACTGGTCCCATGGGATCATCAATTCGATTCGTTGTGTTATTTCTAACTGGTCCCAAGGGATCATCAAGCCCCTTCGTTGAGCAAGCCCATTCGTTGTGGTATTACTAACTGGTCCTATGGGATCATCAAGCCCATTCGTTGTGTTATTACTAAGCGGTCCTATGGGATCATCAAGCCAATTTGTTGTGTTACTAACTGGTCCTATGGGATCATCAAGCCCATTCGTTGTGTTATTACTAACTAGTCCTATGGGATCATCAAACCCATTCGTTGCGGTATTACTAACTGGTCCTATGGGATCATCAAGCCCATTCGTTGTGTTATTACTAACCGGTCCTATGGGATCATCAAGCCCATTCGTTGTGTTATTACTAACTGTTCCTGTGAGATCATCAAGCCCATTCGTTGTGTTCTTACTAACTGGTCCTAAGGGATCATCAAGCCCATTCTTTGTTGTATTACTAACTTTTCCTATGGGATCATCAAGCCCATTCGTTGTGGTATTATTAACTTGTCCTATGGGATCATCAAGCCCATTCGTTGTGGTATTACTAACTGGTCCTATGGGATCATCAAGCCCATTCGTTGTGTTATTACTAACTGGTCCTATGGGATCATCAATCCCATTCGTTGTGGTATTACTAACTGGTCCTATGGGATCATCAAGCCCATTCGTAGTGTTATTACTAACTGGTCCTATGGGATCATCAAGCCCCTTCGTTGTGGTATTACTAACTGGTCCTATGGGATCATCAAGCCCATTAGTTGTGTTATTACTAACTGGTCCTATGGGATCATCAAGCCCATTCGTTGGCAGCCGTTACGTACTGAAAGTAGGAGCCGGTTTAAAATAGAATGAAAATAATTTATTGGATGTCCTCGCAACCTTCATACAAATAGAATACGGCATCTCATATTTAACCGACAATGTTTTATTCCAGTTATTCTGGTATAAATCTAATAATGTCAGTGCATAGTTTAAACTAAAAAAAATTGCAACTGATTTGGCCATTGCCAGGAATCCAACTTGAAAACTAATGAACTGTGTTTCTTTAGTTATAGTGAACAACTCATATCCATTGTTTAAGCTTAACGCGACGGTAGCTTCATGCACAGAGAGACGATCTGATTTTCTTACTTTTGTTTATGGACAAAATAAGTTGGTCAAGTTGTCGTTAGAACGTTTAATCTTCATGTAGTAAAGTTATGCTAGGCGATAACTATTTTGCGTACGTGTATTCATCATCTACCAACTATTCTCCCTTTAATCATCAATTTAAGGTACGAGGTAACGATGTTGTGTATTGGGTAGTCATTATTATCTACTATAGCTAAACGTTTCTTATCATGGTTTTTGCGTAATAAATACCAAATTTAATATTATCATCAATTTCGATTTAGATAACAATATTAAAATAACATAACTCAGGTGCAGAAGATGCTACTACGGAAGGATATCACACTTTAATTCCAAGCACTCAAGGGGGCATGTCACACCAATCGTAATGATACTCATATTTATCCTATACTTTCGTGTTCGTCCCTTTAAAAATGCATTTAATTTAAGCCAACATTTAAAATAATCAAAAGCGTAAGTGTGACAGCAGTGTTATTACATACTTGTCGCTTGGGACTATTCAAGCCAAATATGTGTGATTTTAAAGTAGAATACCGCTTATGCCGATGCTAGGGTGTCCGAGAGATTTGCACCCTATATTACCACTCATTGACAGACTCTAAAATTAGAATTGTTTCTCTAGTTTGTGTGTGTTGTTTCCAAGTGATCCCCTTAACAGTATGTATTGATATTCACACTAGCGTTTGTTTAGTGCTGTGTGACGGCTGTAAAAGGTGGCCCAGACTATAAATCAGTAGTGTTATTACTAACTGGTCCTATGGGATCATTAAGCCCATTCGTTGTGTTATTACTAACTGGTCCTCTGGGATCATCAAGCCCCTTCGTTGTTGTATTACTAACTGGTCCTATGGGATCATCAAGCCCATTCGTTGTGGTATTACTAACTGGTCCTATAGGATCATCAAGCCCATTCGTTGTGGTATTACTAACTGGTCCTATGGGATCATCAAGCCCCTTCGTTGTGTTATTACTAACTGGTCCTATGGGATCATCAAGCCCCTTCGTTGTGTTATTACTAACTGGTCCTATGGGATCATCCAGCCCATTCGTTGTGGTATTACTAACTGGTCCTATGGGATCATCAAGCCCATTCGTTGTGTTATTACTAACTGGTCCTATTGGAACATCAAGCCTATTTGTTGTGGTATTACTAACTGGTCCTGTGGGATCATCAAGTCCTTTCGTTGTGGAATTACTAACAGTTCCTATGGGATCATCAAGCCCATTCGTAGTGTTATAACTAACTGGTCATATGGGATCATCAAGCCCATTTGTTGTGTTATTACTAACTGGTCCAGACTATAAATCAGTAGTGTTATTACTAACTGGTCGTATGGGATCATAAGCCCATTCGTTGTGTTATTACTAACTGGTCATCTGGGATCATCAAGCCCCTTCGTTGTTGTATTACTAACTGGTCCTATGGGATCATCAAGCCCATTCGTTGTGGTATTACTAACTTGTACTATGGGATCATCAAGCCCATTCGTTGTGTTATTACTAACTGGTCCTATGGGATCATCTAGCCCATTCGTTGTGGTATTACTAACTGGTACTATGGGATCATCACGCCCCTTCGTTGTGATATTACTAACTGGTCCTATGGATCATCAAACCCATTCGTTGTGTTATTACTCACCGGTCCTATGGGATCATCAAGCCCATTTGTTGTGTTGTTAACGGTCCTGTAGGATCAACAAGCCCATTCGTAGTGTTATTACTAACTGGTCCTATGGGATCATCAAGCCCATTTGTTGTGTTGTTAACGGTCCTGTAGGATCAACAAGCCCATTCGTAGTGTTATTACTAACTGGTCCTATGGGATCATCAAGCCCATTTTTTGTGTTACTTACTGGTCTTATGGGATCATCAAGACCATTCGTTGTGTAATTACTAACTGGTCCTATGGGATCATCAAACCCATTCGTTGCGGTATTACTAACTGGTCCTATGGGATCATCAAGCCCATTCGTAGTATTATTACTAACTGGTCCTATGGGATCATCAAGCCCATTCGTTGTGGTATTACTAACTGGTCCTATGGGATCATCAAGCCCATTCGTTGTGTTATTACTAACTGGTCCTAAGGGATCATCAAGCCCATTCGTTGTGGTATTACTAACTTGTCCTATGTGATCATCAAGCCCATTTGTTGTGGTATTATTAACTTGTCCTATGGGATCGTCAAGCCCATTCGTTGTGTTATTACTAACCGGTCCTATGGGATAATCAAGCCCATTTGTTGTGTTACTAACTAGTCCTATGGGATCATCAAGCCCATTCGTTGTGTTATTAATAACTGGTCCTATTGAATCATCAAGCCCCTTCGTTGTGGTATTACTAACTTGTCCTATGGGATCATCAAGCCCATTCGTAGTGTTATTACTAACTGGTCCTATGCGATCATCAATCCCCTTCGTTGTGGTATTACTAACTGGTCCCAAGGGATCATCAAGCCCCTTAGTTGATCAAGCCCATTCGTTGTGGTATTACTAAATGGTAATATGGGATCATCAAGCCCGTTCGTTGTGTTATTACTAACCGGTCCTATGGGATAATCAATCCCATTTTTTGTGTTACTAACTGGTCCTATGGGATCATCAAACCAATTCGTTGCGGTATTACTAACTGGTCCTATGGGATCATCAAACCCATTCGTTGTGCTATTACTCACCGGTCCTATGGGATCATCAAGCCCATTTGTTGTGTTGCTAACGGTCCTGTGTGATCATCAAGCCCATGCGTTGTGGTATTACTAACTGGTCCTATGGGATCATCAAGCCCATTCGTTGTGTTATTACTAACTGGTCCTAAGGGATCATCAAGCCCATTCGTTGTGGTATTACTAACTTGTCCTATGGGATCATCAAGCCCATTCGTTGTGGTATTATTAACTTGTCCTATGGGATCATCAAGCCCATTTGTTGTGTTATTACTAACCGGTCCTATGGGATCATCAAGCCCATTTGTTGTGTTACTAACTAGTCCTATGGGATCATCAAGCCCATTCGTTGTGTTATTACTAACTGGTCCTATGGGATCATCAAGCCCCTTCGTTGTGGTATTACTAACTGGTCCTATGGGATCTTCGAGCCCATTCGTTGTGTTATTACTAACTGGTCCTATGGGATCATCAAGCCCATTCGTTGTGTTATTACTAACCGGTCCTATGGGATCATCAAGCCCCTTCGTTGTGATATTACTAACTGGTTCTATGGGATCATCAAGCCCATTCGTTGTGGTATTACTAACTGGTCCTATGGGATCATCAAGCCCATTCGTTGTGTTATTACCAATTGGTCCTATGGGATCATCAAGCCCATTCGTTGTGGTATTACTAACGTGTCCTATGGGATCATCATGCCCATTCGTTGTGTTATTACTAACTTGTCCCATGGGATCATCAAGCCCATTCGGTGTGTTATTACTAACTGGTCCTATGGGATCATCAAGCCCATTCATTGTGTTATTACTAACCTGTCCTATGGGATCATCAAGCCCATTTGGTGTGTTATTACTAACTGGTCCTATGGGATCATCAAGCCAATTCGTTGTGTTATTACTAACTGGTAATACCACAACGAATGGGCTTGATCAACGAAGGGGCTTGATGATCCCATGGGGCCAGTAAGTAATAACACAACGAATGGGATTGATGATCCCATAGGACCAGTTAGTAATAACACAACGAATGGGCTTGATGATCCCATAGGACCAGTTAGTAACACAACAAATGGGCTTGATGATCCCATAGGACCGGTTAGTAATAACACAACGAATGGGTTTGATGATCCCATAGGACCAGTTAGTAATAACACAACGAATGGGCTAATTAACATTAATACTAACTGGTCCTATGGGATCATCAAGCCCATTCGTTGTGGTATTACTAACTGGTCCTATGGGATCATCAAACCCATTCGTTGCGGTATTACTAACTGGTCCTATGGGATCATCAAGCCCATTCGTAGTATTATTACTAACTGGTCCTATGGGATCATCAAGCCCATTCGTTGTGGTATTACTAACTGGTCCTATGGGATCATCAAGCCCATTCGTTGTGTTATTACTAACTGGTCCTAAGGGATCATCAAGCCCATTCGTTGTGGTATTACTAACTTGTCCTATGTGATCATCAAGCCCATTTGTTGTGGTATTATTAACTTGTCCTATGGGATCATCAAGCCCATTCGTTGTGTTATTACTAACCGGTCCTATGGGATAATCAAGCCCATTTGTTGTGTTACTAACTAGTCCTATGGGATCATCAAGCCCATTCGTTGTGTTATTAATAACTGGTCCTATTGAATCATCAAGCCCCTTCGTTGTGGTATTACTAACTTGTCCTATGGGATCATCAAGCCCATTCGTAGTGTTATTACTAACTGGTCCTATGCGATCATCAATCCCCTTCGTTGTGGTATTACTAACTGGTCCCAAGGGATCATCAAGCCCCTTAGTTGATCAAGCCCATTCGTTGTGGTATTACTAAATGGTAATATGGGATCATCAAGCCCGTTCGTTGTGTTATTACTAACCGGTCCTATGGGATAATCAAGCCCATTTTTTGTGTTACTAACTGGTCCTATGGGATCATCAAACCAATTCGTTGCGGTATTACTAACTGGTCCTATGGGATCATCAAACCCATTCGTTGTGCTATTACTCACCGGTCCTATGGGATCATCAAGCCCATTTGTTGTGTTGCTAACGGTCCTGTGGGATCATCAAGCCCATTCGTTGTGTTATTACTAACTGGTCCTATGGGATCATCAAGCCAATTCGTAGTGTTATTACTAACTGGTCCTATGGGATCATCAAGCCCATGCGTTGTGGTATTACTAACTGGTCCTATGGGATCATCAAGCCCATTCGTTGTGTTATTACTAACTGGTCCTAAGGGATCATCAAGCCCATTCGTTGTGGTATTACTAACTTGTCCTATGGGATCATCAAGCCCATTCGTTGTGGTATTATTAACTTGTCCTATGGGATCATCAAGCCCATTTGTTGTGTTATTACTAACCGGTCCTATGGGATCATCAAGCCCATTTGTTGTGTTACTAACTAGTCCTATGGGATCATCAAGCCCATGCGTTGTGGTATTACTAACTGGTCCTATGGGATCATCAAGCCCATTCGTTGTGTTATTACTAACTGGTCCTATGGGATCATCAAGCCAATTCGTAGTGTTATTACTAACTAGTCCTATGGGATCATCAAGCCCATGCGTTGTGGTATTACTAACTGGTCCTATGGGATCATCAAGCCCATTCGTTGTGTTATTACTAACTGGTCCTAAGGGATCATCAAGCCCATTCGTTGTGGTATTACTAACTTGTCCTATGGGATCATCAAGCCCATTCGTTGTGGTATTATTAACTTGTCCTATGGGATCATCAAGCCCATTCGTTGTGTTATTACTAACCGGTCCTATGGGATCATCAAGCCCCTTCGTTGTGATATTACTAACTGGTTCTATGGGATCATCAAGCCCATTCGTTGTGGTATTACTAACAGGTCCTATGGGATCATCAAGCCCATTCGTTGTGTTATTACCAATTGGTCCTATGGGATCATCAAGCCCATTCGTTGTGGTATTACTAACTGGTCCTATTGGATCATCAAGCCCATTCGTTGTGTTATTACTAACCGGTCTTATGGGATCATCAAGCCCATTTGGTGTGTTATTACTAACTGGTCCTATGGGATCATCAAGCCCATTCGTTGGGTTATTACTAACTGGTAATACCACAACGAATGGGCTTGATCAACGAAGGGCTTGATGATCCCATGGGACCAGTTAGTAATAACACAACGAATAGGATTGATGATCCCATATCACCAGTTAGTAATAACACAACGAATGGGCTTGATAATCCCATAGGACCGGCTAGTAATATCACAACGAATGGGCTTGATGGTCCCATAGGTCCAGTTAGTAACACAACAAATGGGCTTGATGATCCCATGGGACCAGTTAGTAATAACACAACGAATGGGCTTGATGATCCCATAGTACCCGTTAGTAACACAACAAATGGGCTTGATGATCCCATAGGACCGGTTAGTAATAACACAACGAATCGGCTTGATGATCCCATAGGACCAGTTAGTAATACCACAACGAATGGGCTTGATGATCCCATAGGACCAGTTAGTAATAACACAACGAATGGGCTAACTAACATTATTACTAACTGGTGCTATGGGATCATCAAGCCCATTAGTTGTGGTATTACTAACTGGTCCTATGGGATCATCAAGCCCATTCGTCGAGTTATAACTAACCGGTCCTAAGGGATCATTAAGCCCATTCGTTGTGGTGTTACTAACTGGTCCTATGGGATCATCAAGCCCATTCGTTGTGTTATTACTAACTGATCCTATGGGATCATCAATCCCATTCGTTGTTTTATTAATAACTGGTCCTATGAGATCATCAAGCCCATTCGTTGTGTTATTACTAACTGGTCCTATGAGATCATCAAGCCCATTCGTTGTGGTATTACTAACTGGTCCTATGGGATCATCAAGTCCATTCGTTGTGTTATTACTAACTGGTCCTATGAGATCATCAAGCCCATTCGTTGTGTTATTACTAACTGGTCCTATGAGATCATCAAGCCCATTCGTTGTGTTATTACTAACTGGTCCTATGAGATCATCAAGCCCATTCGTAGTGTTATTACTAACTGGTCCTATGGGATCATCAAGCCCATTTGTTGTGTTATTACTAACTGATCCTATGGGATCATGAAGCCCATTCGTTGTGTTATTACTAACTGGTCCTATGGGATCATCAAGCCTATTCGTTGTGTTATTACTAACTGGTCCTATGGAATCATCAAGCCCATTCGTTGTGGTATTACTAACTGGTCCTATTGTATCATCAAACCCATTCGTTGCGTTATTACTAACTGGTCCTATGGGATCATCAAGCCCATTCGTTGTGGTATTACTAACTGGTCCTATTGGATAATCAAGCCCATTCGTCGTGTTATTACTAACTGGTCCTATGATATCATCAAGCCCATTCGTTGTGATATTACTAACTGGTCCTATGAGATCATCAAGCCCATTAGTAGTGTTATTACTAACTGGTCCTAAGTGATCATCAAGCCCATTCGTTGTTGTATTACTAACTTGTCCTATATGATCATCAAGCCCATTCGTCGTGTTATTACTAACTGGTCCTGTGAGATCATCAATCCCATTCGTTGTGTTATTACTAACTGGTCCTAAGGGATCATCAAGCCCATTCTTTGTTGTATTACTAACTTGTCCTATGGGATCATCAAGCCCATTCGTTGTGGTATTATTAACTTGTCCTATGGGATCATCAAGCCCATTCGTTGTGGTATTACTAACTGGTCCTATGGGATCATCAAGCCCATTCGTTGTGTTATTACTAACTGGTCCTATGGGATCATCAAGCGAATTCGTTGTTGTATTACTAACTGGTCCTATGGGATCATCAAGCCCCTTCGTTGTAGTATTACTAACTGGTCCTATGGGATCATCAAGCCCATTCGTAGTGTTATTACTAACTGGTCCTATGGGATCATCAAGCCCCTTCGTTGTGGTATTAATAACTGGTCCTATGGGATCATCAAGCCCATTAGTTGTGTTATTACTAACTGGTCCTATGGGATCATCAAGCCCATTCGTTGTGTTATTACTAACTGGTCCTATGGGATCATCAAGCCCATTCGTTGTGTTATTACTAACTGGTCCTATGGGATCATCAAGCCCATTCGTTGTGTTATTACTAACCGGTCCTATGGGATCATCAAGCCCCTTCGTTGTGATATTACTAACTGGTCCTATGGGATCATCAAGTCCATTCGTTGTGTTATTACTAACTGGTCCTATGGGATCATCAAGCCCCTTCGTTGTGGTATTACTTACTGGTCATATGAGATCATCAAGCCCATTCGTTGTGGTATTACTAACTGGTCCTATTGGATCATCAAGCCCATTCGTTGTGTTATTACTAACCGGTCTTATGGGATCATCAAGCCCATTTGGTGTGTTATTACTAACTGGTCCTATGGGATCATCAAGCCCATTCGTTGTGTTATTACTAACTGGTAATACCACAACGAATGGGCTTGATCAACCAAGGGCTTGATGATCCCATGGGACCAGTTAGTAATAACACAACGAATGGGATTGATGATCCCATGGCACCAGTTAGTAATAACACAACGAATGGGCTTGATAATCCCATAGGACCGGCTAGTAATATCACAACGAATGGGCTTGATGGTCCCATAGGTCCAGTTAGTAACACAACAAATGGGCTTGATGATCCCATGGGACCAGTTAGTAATAACACAACGAATGGGATTGATGATCCCATGGGACCAGTTAGTAATAACACAACGAATGGGCTTGATGATCCCATAGGACCAGTTAGTAACACAACAAATGGGCTTGATGATCCCATAGGACCGGTTAGTAATAACACAACGAATGGGCTTGATTATCCCATAGGACCAGTTAGTAATACCACAACGAATTGGCTTGATGATCCCATAGGACCAGTTAGTAATAACACAACGAATGGGCTAACTAACATTATTACTAACTGGTGCTATGGGATCATCAAGCCCATTAGTTGTGGTATTACTAACTGGTCCTATGGGATCATCAAGCCCATTCGTCGAGTTATTACTAACCGGTCCTAAGGGATCATTAAGCCCATTCGTTGTGGTATTACTAACTGGTCCTATGGGATCATCAAGCCCATTCGTTGTGTTATTACTAACTGGTCCTATGGGATCATCAATCCAATTCGTTGTGTTATTACTAACTGGTCCTATGGGATCATCTAGCCCCTTCGTCGTGTTATTACTAACTGGTCCTATGGGATCATCAAGCCCATTCTTTGTGTTATTACTATCTGGTCCCATGGGATCATCAATCCCATTCGTTGTGTTATTATTAACTGCTCCCATGGGATCATCAAGCCCCTTCGTTGATCAAGCCCATTCGTTGTGTTATTACTAACTGCTCCTAATGAATCATCAAGCCCATTTGTTGTGGTATTACTAACTTGTCCTATGGGATCATCAAGCCCATTCGTTGTGGTATTATTAACTTGTCCTATGGGATCATCAAGCCCATTCGTTGTGTTATTACTAACTGGTCCTATGAGATCATCAAGCCCATTCGTCGTGTTATTACTAACTGGTCCTATGGGATCATCAAGCCCATTCGTTTTGGTATAACTTACTGGTCCTATGGGATCATCAAGCCCATTCGTTGTGTTATTACTAACTGGTCCCATGGGATCATCAAGCCCCCTCGTTGTGTTATTACTAACTGGTCCTATGGGATCATCAAGCCCATTCGTTGTGTTATTACTAACTGGTCATATGGGATCATCAAGCCCCTTCGTTGTGTTATTACTAACTGGTCCTATGGGATCATCAAGCCTATTCGTTGTGGTATTACAAACTGATCCTATGGGATCATCAAGCCCATTCGTTGTGGTATTACTAACTGGTCCTATTGTATCATCAAACCCATTCGTTGTGTTATTACTAACTGGTCCTATGGGATCATCAAGCCCATTCGTTGTGGTATTACTAACTGGTCCTATTGGATCATCAAGCCCATTCGTTGTGGTATTACTAACCGGTCGTATGGGATCATCAAGTCCATTCGTTGTGTTATTACTAACTGGTCCTATGGGATCATCAAGCCCATTCGTTGTGTTATTATTAACTGGTCCTATGAGATCTTTAAGCCCATTCGTTGTGATATTACTAACTGGTCGTTTGAGATCATCAAGCCCATTCGTAGTGTTATTACTAACTGGTCCTATGGGATCATCAAGCCCATTCGTTGTGTTATTACAAACTGGTCCTATGAGATCATCAAGCCTATCGTTGTGGTATTACTAACTGGTCCTAAGGGATCATCAAGCCCATTCGTTGTTGTATTACTAACTTGTCCTATGGGACCATCAAGCCCATTCGTTCTGGTATTATTAACTTGTCCTATGGGATCATCAAGCCCATTCGTTGTGATATTACTAACTGGTCCTATGGGATCATCAAGCCCATTCGTTGTGTTATTACTAAGTGATCCTATGGGATCATCAAGCCCATTCGTTGTGGTATTACTAACTGGTCCTATGGGATCATCAAGCCACATCGTAATGGTATTACTAACTGGTCCTATGGGATCATCAAGCCCATTCGTAGTGTTATTACTAACTGGTCCTATGGGATCATCAAGCCCATTCGTTGTGGTATTACTAACTGGTTCTATGGGATCATCAAGCCCATTCGTTGTGTTATTACTAACTGGTCCTATGGGATCATCAAGCCCATTCGTTGTGGTATTACTAACTGGTACTATGGGATCATCAAGCCCATTCGTTGTGTTATTACTAACCGGTCCTATGGGATCATCAAGCCCATTTGTTGTGTTACTAACTGGTCTTATGGGATCATCAAGCCCATTCGTTGTGTTATTACTAACTGGTCAAATGGGATCATCAATCCCATTCGTTGTGTTATTACTAACTGGTCCCATCGGATCATCAAGCCCATTTTTTGTGTTACTAACTGGACCTATGGGATCATCAAGCCCATTCGTTGTGGTATTACTAACTGGTCCTATGGGATCATCAAGCCCATTCGTAGTGTTATTACTAACTGGCCCTATGGGATCATCAAGCCCATTCGTTGTGGTATTACTAACTGGCCCTATGGGATCATCAAGCCCATTCATTGTGTTATTACTCACTTGTCCTATGAGATTATCAAGCCCATTCGTAGTGTTATTACTAACTGGTCCTATGAGATCATCAAGCCCATTCGTATTGTTATTACTAACTGGTTCTATGAGATCATCAAGCCCATTCGTTGTGGTATTACTAACTGGTCCTATGAGATCATCAAGCCCATTCGTTGTGGTATTACTAGCTGGTCCTATGGGATCATCAAGCCCATTCGTTGTGGTATTACTAACAGGTCCTATGAGATCATCAAGCCCATTCGTTGTGGTATTACTAACTGGTCCTATGGGATCATCAAGCCCATTCGTTGTGGTATTACTAACTCGTCCTATGGGATCATCAAGCCCATTCGTTGTGTTATGACTAACTGGTCCTATGAGATCATCAAACCCATTCGTTGTGTTATTACTAACTGGTCCTATGAGATCATCAAGCCCATTCGTAGTGTTATTACTAACTGGTCCTATGGGATCATCAAGCCCATTCGTTGTGGTATTACTAGCGAGCTCAGCTCGCGTCGCGAAGCGACGCGCGCGCAAGCGAGCTCTACGGTAACGCGAGTAGCAAATACTATGGGGAAAAAAACAGTGGTAAAAAAGTCAAAACACAGTTAACTCCCTTGTTAAGGGGAGGTCATGGCTATATTCGTTCCAAACGCAGTTAACTCCCATCTCGGTTTGGTATCCGGCCCACCTCTATTCGCGTTGGATCTAGTCCATCCAGTTGGCCGGTTACCAGACTTCATTGTAAATGTGACGTCATTACGTCTGGCAATTTAGAAAATAATGGTTATTATTACCAGCTGAGAGTCAAGGTAAACGTATTTCTACCTAATCTTTAAATCTACTGCAGTATCGATAATCTAAAATACAATGTTTAAACGAAAACGCATCGCACTTTAGTGATTATATATAGATAGATGTTACGGCAAAGTCGGTGGGTTGGGAAATTTTAACCACTGCAGTGCAGTCTGCTGTTGGCAAGTTTCCAAGTAATGTGCGCGTTTTTATTTAGAACTCAGATGTTGAACGGTGCTTAAAGATTTAATTCTTTTTATTAAGTTCAATAGGGGTGGGGCCCAATAATTTGATGGGGGGGGGGGGGGGGGGGGAGAGACTGAGTGATCAGAGTATGTTAAAAGGGGCCTGGGCGGCAGAGTATGTTTTGGCTCCCACTCCACCCCCTGCCTCCCCGTCCCACACACCCCCCACCCCCCACCCCTAGCCTAATAAATTGGCTCCTATGCAGTTTTTTTTTTATTATTCTGACGTTCTATGTAACTGCATATACATGCTCGCCAATACGAAAAATTTCAAAAGAGCATTAAACGTGTATTTTAACACACTACCCCACCCCCAACCCAAAAAATAAATAATAGTGTCATGAAATTTTAGTATAGTGCCAAAAAAATGCATTTTAATTAAGAAATAATCTGATCTGTATCTGATGAATACGTAGTAGATCCCAATACTGGTATTTCACTAAGAGGAAATAAAATATAATAAATACGTACCTGTGTTTTATCGGTGAATAAAATACACTTAGGAGTTCGGATGGTTGCGTAGTAATTAAATCACGAATGAGTTAGCACGAGTGATTTAATTACTCACATCGGAACGATTCTATTCAATTTTAACACAACTATAACCCCATTGTTTACGCTATTGTGGGGACACTATATATTATCGGTAATCAGGCTGCTATGTTTACAGGCTTTTCCATTGGGCGCCCCCATATGCAAAGTTCTGCGCAGTTCAATAAGCTTAAATACACTAGTATCACGTGACAAACAATTAAGTCATTGCTTACGACATATAGCTTGCGCTTTATGACGTCAAACGTTCTCATCTTGTTCAAGAAGCTTGTTAATGTTATATGTACTGATGCATATGATCAGATGGGTTTATATCGGGTGTGTGAGGTTTGGGAGTATGGAAAGTTTATTGTACCATAATTAACATTTCATTAAATTACTGTTGAGTTTGTCTTCGTGACGTATACATGTATTTACCAAATGGTGTCATGTAATGTGGCGCTTCCAACAGATGAAATATACGCGGGGAATTAATGGAACAGCTGTATTTTATCATAGAATAACATATAGTGGTCTCTCTTCTTTGTGTATATATATGAAAGACTGCGCAGGTCATGTTAGAATTAATGTTAAAAATAGAAATAAACATGATAATCCAGCCAGGAGACAAGTCAGAAATTGCACTTGTACTCTGGTGAAAAATGATAATCCAGCCAGGAGACAAGTCAGAAATTGCACTTGTACTCTGGTGAAAATGAGCAAATACACAAATATCATAAATATACACAACTAAACGCATATCAACTGGGATTATTTTATGGTTTAAAATAAAAATAATAATGCCATAAGAAACAAGACAGGAAAGAGTACATACTTTAATAGAAATTTTCTAAGTGTAAAGCCTGAAAGTCAGATTAAAATGCACATGTAATTGTTATACTTCATATTGACTAACCAATTATATCCATTGTAAAGAAATATAAAAAGATCGGACAGGGAAAGTAGCATTCAAGGAGGACAATCAACCACAAAACACAGAAACAAACACGCAAACAGACAAACAAGAAGGCAAAAGTAATAATAAATACAAACATCATCACAAAAGGGTTGACAATAGGGCTACCGCCTTGGAACGGGCAGTGGCAAAGTAGGCCACTGGGGCTTTAAACCGGTTCTATGGTGCACCATACCAGTGCCCCAGATAAGCAGCGTAAGCAGCGTAATAAGCAGCGTATCTGCGTATTTCACTCAATTAGAATTGTCAAATACTCAATTAATTTCCCTGACATGCATACCAGATAAGCAAGCAATTTCCTTTTCACTCAAACATTTAATTTTCGAGCGTATCGACAGTCAAAGTGTTCAAATGATTGATGGACTGATGTTTTCGTGCATATTCCAATATTTACAAAAAGCAGATTTTACTTCCGGTGTTTATCTTGACTGGGACATTACATAATTATCGATAAAGTGGAGCAGTATAAGAGAATGCTATATAGTTGAATATGTACGCTATACATACTATTGTGTGTACCGTAGTCATCTATGCGCTTTCTTGTTTACTTTTGAAAGCGTTTGCGTTGTGCAGACGATTAAAATGTCGAAACATGGACGTAAACCGACAAGCGAGTTACCGTTAAGAAACACTTCTGAAATTAACACATGTGATTAGTGTTTCTATGGAAATTTATCATTAATAATGACAAATCGCTGCCATGAATAACAAGTCAATAAAGCTCACATAAAGACGGGTAAGTTACCTTGCTTGTTTTACATTTGATCCCCAAATCACCCTATTTTTTTGGAAAATTTGAAATTTACTCAATTAATTTTATTTTTATGAGTTAAATACCCAATAGGTCCAAAAGTTATCTGGGGCACTGCCATACCTCACACTTACCCTACTGTCATCCCATTAAAACAGGACAGTGTAAATAAAGAAATCCCCGCCATGATCTAATCTCTAACCAACAAGGCAGCATCAATAGGCAATATAATTAAAACACAAATATGCTCGCGTAAATATAATACAAAAAAAACAGTAGCCTAGAAAGCCACAATGAAGGTACTCAATGACTTGGCAGAAGCCAGAGCAACAAGAGAAACCATTAAGGGCACGACAAGAAAGATCATAGATAAACATCAAACGCCACCGTCCCAATGGGCTTTAGGTAGGCGTCATCATAGGGTCCACAGCCTGTCCGGTCATCGTACAATTAAAGAGGAAAGCATAGTGGCGAACTGTAAAAGGGTGTAAGTTTTCAACCGACTTGTCACTAGTTACTGGCAGATGAATGATATAATTTGGATCTTGATACCTTGTTTTTGCAGCTTATGAGCACAATTTTGAAAAAATTATATACGCGTCTAATTTCGAATACTTTTCAGTTTATGGAGCTAATTGCTCAATCTGGTTGCCTGAATAGAAAATGGCTATTCTGTGGTCTAAACTGAATACACTGATGATATTTTATCT
Organism: Cyrtodaria siliqua; assembly: GCA_037043455.1. Taxonomy (NCBI): domain Eukaryota; kingdom Metazoa; phylum Mollusca; class Bivalvia; order Adapedonta; family Hiatellidae; genus Cyrtodaria; species Cyrtodaria siliqua. Next base: position 39,192 of record JAWPHD010011511.1, read on the forward strand.
TTCTTGCACTATTTATGATTTTATCATTACCAACCTTCCAAGGCACAATATTATTGATACTATAACAACAGGTAAATAATGTGTATTTAAGTATTGATTCACTAATTTTCGGTATTCCTGGGGTTTAACGACAGTAGTCATGGTAGTGGTTGGCAACTTTACCATAAACGCAGAGTGAATGGAAAATTTACCATGAAGCTATTTATGGTAAAGTTGCCATTCACTACAACCGTTCAAACCCCAATATTTACCTTTCGATTGCATTGACTTTTATGTGCTGCATTTAAATTTCCAGTGAAATAACACTTACGTTTTGAGCAGAGCTAAAGCAAACAAGTTATAGTTTATTCGTTTTATTAACTCGAGAACTGTCTTAAGTTGCTATAAAAAAGCGTGCAATGTTGGCACCGTGACTGTTACCAAGTACATAAAACGATTACCGTAATTCAATATTTCTATATTTTTACGGGTTATGAAAAACATAAGCTAGTTTAAATTTAGCGAGAAGTGTCTTGGACTTCACACACTTTAAAGTAGCCTAATGTTTTGCATAGCCTGTCGAAAGATCTAAATATTGAATTAAATCCTTAAAAATCCTTAAAAAATCAATTCTTCAATGGATTAATCTAGTTTTTCATAGGGGCAATCCGGGTAAATATGGACAAACGTATAAATACGGACACTTTCCGAGAAAAGCCGACCTCTTACGAATTATTACTAACAGGATTACAGGTTTCACCTTTTTGGTAGTTAATTTCTTCCTCTTGGTCCGCAGAACCGTCTTCGTCACACAAAATATGAGACATCATACTTTTTCCAAAAAGTCAACCTTACTTCCTTTTCAATTTTTCGTCAACATCGATAGGGCATTGTATCTCGATAGATGTAGTAACAGTGCTATTACAGGTATAATTTTCAGCAAAATATTCAATAAATGGTACATTTATGTAGATGAAAATTTCTGTTTCCAGAAAGTTACAGGTTTGGTGGTATTGAAAAGAGAAAATATTGAGAAAAATTAGATTTTAAAATCGTCCGAATTTTCCCATGCGACTTTAGAGCAGTCGGATAAATACGGACACACACTTTCTGAGAGCACAATGCTTGTCCGTCGATGTCTTTCTTGCGTTCTTCTTATGTATGCTTATTCCAAAAGAAATAAACGTAACAAATAACGCATACAGTACAGTACTAGTAAAGAAATAAAAATAATCATCGTATTTTATGGTCGATGTGTTGCATATCTAAGGCGGTCCGATGCAGCCTTGATGTCGCCGTTATACAGGGAAAGCCTGATAGAAGGAAACATTCTTATTAAACCGAAATTTGAACCTATATTCAAACGAGGTGGACCTCTGCAACGTTGTAATTTAGGGTTTCACTGCAATATAGTGAACTTGCCAAAGGTCATGGAAATTATTGAAGGACACCTTCTGGCTTATAAAGTTATCTAAAAAATGTTTACTAACGTTGTAAAAAGGCTTACTCTTTAGAGGCCAGTTTCCGTCATTCTCATTAAAAAACCGTTTTTACGCTGCAAATTACTTACATATTGTCACTTATTGTCAGACGTTTATAAGTGAAGATTGGAAACAGGAAAAACAACCAAAAAGTAAATAAGCGGCACAAAAACGAAAGGGATTTCTCCGAAAAATGTGTTTACTTCCTTATATGGCGTTGGGGATGCGCGCGCATACTGCCGCATAATAAACGTTTTAAAAAAAAACACTGTAATGACGTCATATTTTTATTACTCTACCGTGATTATATAGTTCAACCAAAGAGAAGCAACTCGTACAATCTGTATCAGTTTGATTTACACAGAGTTACCCATCTTTACAGTGTAAATTGTCGTCGTTGAACATTTTACATTGACGTTACCAGACTTATTGTTATAACGATCGAGGTGACTAATATGCACAATGCAAACATACCATTTTTACAATGAAATTGTTGAAAAGACTTGCAAACAAGCGTCTAATTCATAAAAGTTTACTGTATCTTGACCTAGTTGAATCTATCACTCGATAAAATACATGACGGAAACTGGGCTTGTAAACAAAATGATTTCTCAGTTTTAGTCTATTTATAAAAAGTTCACGTGCCTCTTCGATAATTTATATAAACAAAATTCTTTGGTATCAAATTTCCAGGAAGAGGTAACCTAATAGAAAATAGAGTAAAAATTGTCAGGATACATAGATTTGTCTGAAAAATTAGTTTATGTTTACATAAGTGACGGAAAGTGGCCCCCGACGAGTAAACTTGAGAAAACTAAGAAAAACACGAAAGGCAGAGGCAGAGAAATAAAAAGGAAATGATGTAGATGTAAAAACTCTGGCTTATAAAGTTATCTAAAATTTGAAATCTGACATTAATTACTAACCATTTAGTCTTTTCTATAAAAAGGCATTATCGGTAACTGTTGTAAACATTCTCTAATCATGTCCACGATATACAGTGATACGTAATGAACTACATGTGTATGTTAAAATTGTAAAACTACAGAACTTTGTAATGAAATTCCAATGTAAAGATTTTAAACAGTACAAGTTGAACTGTGTTCCTATGTTGTTGTTTTTAAAAGGCTGGACCGTCCGTATTTCTCCTATTGGAAATTGGTATGTCCGGATTTTCCACCTATGCGTCCGTATTTTCCCTATCGCGTCCGTATTTTACCGTTTTCACTGTGGTTATAAATCTACTATTTGGACTGCTTTGGACCTATTGAATACGCTGAAATAAACGATAACATGCGAGGACAGTGTTGTCCGAATTGAATTATCGCTTTGGTGTCCGAATTTTCCCACCGCATTAGTCACAGGAACGTCTCAAACGAGACCTTGCAAAAATCGTCCGTATTTACCGGGATTGCCCCTATGCCGGGACTCCAGTACATGCTTATTAACATCCATCTGCCAGGAAATATTTTCCTTTTTGCAGTGTTAAACAGTAGCTTTTTGAACATATATTTTTTAATGGAGTATCAACACATTATCTAAGGTTATTTAGAGCCGCCCCAGACAGAGGAGAAGGATATATAGGAATCATATAACCTTCAATACACGGGACTGCTCACTTTATGTCCGGCGCATCCTTGGCCTGGATAGTAAAGAGGCTGTGTCTAAAACGTTCTCGTCTCTCACAGCTACAGGTTTGTAACCCACTGTAAGCTTGACTTGTCAAGTGAGAAAGTGTCAATAATCATGGACGGCTGGAGGTATTCAGTACGGGTTCTACCCAAGAAAAAAAATTGATCTGCTTCTACCACAAAAAAATAGACCATCATATATAGCCTAACATCTGCTAAATATGACGTAAATATAATACCAGTCTTCGATCGGACAACCAAAATTTCTGAAAGCGCAAAGCTATTTGTCAGTCTAAATAAGTATAAAAGTCGAACAGGAAACACGATTTCGGCTTTTTCATTGATGTTGAGAAAAATTACTGTGACACCTCTATAAACGCTACAAGGAATTGATCAATTAATTGTATCCCGGACCCTCTATGAAAGGTAGCAACACATAAGACCTCGTTTTTGATCGGATTTTGCCGAATTCTTTATTTTATATAGAGCAACCAATCGGAACTGCCTCGTCGGATTCCGTCACTCGGGAATCCACATTTACCGAGTACGAAAATTGGCGAAGAGTTTCGATCGATAGAGCAACAGAAAATTACAATTATACACGAACGGTTCATGAATTATTCCATCCAATGAGAATAAAATAAACATCATCATTAATGTGCTAATAGGAGCGCAATAGCGTCGGTAAAAACGTGTTTCCGGTTGTCACAAAATGTCAATATTGTGGTACGTTATAAAGCCAAAAGAGACAGAAATTCTGTTTCTTCTTGACAAGTGGGTTGAGAGTGGCTTAAATGTACCGAAGATGGTAAAATGCAGTGCCCTTGGGGCACAGACAGAATCCGGATAAGACACTGATGGTTCCTTTGTAAAGGGGTGTTCTAGCATGCGGATAGACACTATAAAAACACATGAACAGTCAAAAATCGATGATGACTCTAATGATGACTGTGACTTTTCAGAGAAAGACATAGGCAATCTTCTCTCTTTGTATACAAAAGAATGAATAATGAATAAATATTGTGAAGAGTGAAGACATCATGTTTTGCTTTGTTTACATATATATCATTAGAGTAATAAAACCTTTAGGTTTTAAAAGAAACATTTCGGGCAACCACTTTTCCTTTCAGGCAACCAATTTTTGTTGAAATGGCAACCAAGTCCAAAAGGTAATTTCGCAGACTGTAATACAACATTCCAACAGTTTATGTCCACATCAAAAAGACAAAGCTAAGAAATTAAACGCGTTCCCATGGGCACATTGTAACACTCAGTGGTGCAAGTAATATCTCTAGAGTCAAAGTCTACATGTCTGATAATAATGCTGCATCACAACCGTTTCAGAAATTAAGACGTTTAAGACAAATGCTATCAATGACGTTTGCTGAATCGGTTATAAAGCTGTGTTTTGAAAATACGTGGGTTTTTAGCTCTACTGATCAGAGATCAGTAGAGCTTATGTCCGTCCGTAAACTTTTTTTGTAGCGACTACTCCTCTGAAACTACTGAATGGATTTTCATGAAACTTTACAGAAATGTTGCCCATGAAGTCTAGTTGATCCTAGCAAAAATTCATGTTGATGTGAAGAAATCCAAGATGGCCACCAAATCTAAAAATAGATTTTAAAAAACAAGTTTGTAGCGACTACTTCTTGAAAACTCTAAGTGATATTGATATGGGACTTTTTCTAAAATGATCAGCATGACATGATGTTGGTCCTTGTCGAAAATCGTTTTGATTCAACGTTAAACGTGGCTGCCATTAGTAAAAACTTGTAGCGACTTCTCGTCTGAAACTACTTGACGGATTTTCATGAAACTTCACACGAATGTTGCTCTTGATGTCCAATTGATCCTAGCAAAACTTCAGGTCGGCCGGAAATTCAAGATGGCCGCCACAGCTAAAAATAGATTTTCAAAAAACAAGTTTGTAGCGACTACTTCCTGAAAACTATAAGTGATATTGACCTTTTTCTAAAATGATCAGCATAATATGATATTGGTCCTCGTCGGAAATCGTTTTGATTCGATGTTAAACATGGCTGTCAGCGGCCATCTTTATTTACATAGGGTTATCTAGTAAAAACTTGTAGCGACTACTTATCTGTAACTACTCGATGGATTTCATGAAACTTAACAGGAATGTTGCTCTTGATGTCTAAGAGGATCCTAGCAAAATTTCAGGTCGGCCGGAAATTCAAGATGGCCGCCATGGCTAAAAATAGATTTTCAAAATACAAGTTTGTAGCGACTACTTTTTGAAAACTATAAGTGATATTGATATGGGACTTTTTCTAAAATGATCAGTATGACATGATGTTGATTCTTGTCAAAAATTATTTTGATTTGACGTTAAACATGGCCGCCAGTGGCAATCATTGTTTACATAGAGTTTTATAGTAAAAACTTGTAGCAACTACACCTCTGAAACTATTGACGGATTTTTATGAAACTTCACAGGAATGCTGATCTTAGAGCTATCAAAAACCTATCAGTAGAGCTTCAAGGTCTCTTGTTTGTTGTTGTTTTTAATATCTCTTTTATATTTTTCAGTGCCATTTCTGCGTTAAGCTGCACCCTTAGATGATGTCCTGAATGTTCAAGAATGTCCAAGAAAAGAATATATGCGTCAGTCTTCCATTGTTTGTGGTTGTTTATGACTGCGTTCTGCTTGAACTTGCAACCGAACCAAAAAGGACTGGATGTTCATGTACCATTAATGAGGCGCAGTAATCTGTGGTTGATGGATACAAAAGTGGGAATAAGTGATGTACTAAACAATCAATTGTGGCCAATGATCAGCTATATGGTAATTGATATTAAGTTATGACATTCCACAACAGATCATTGCAAAAAATAGAATTCTATTATAGCTGAAAACAAAAACAAAACATACAAGCTACTTAGTCAAGAATCAGTCGGTTTACAACCATCTCAAAATAGTACAAAATAAACTCCTTTTTTATAAAAAAGGAAAGTTAAATTTGTTCGCGTGCAATGCAGAGACGGGGAAGCGAATCCGAGCTGCATTCGTCTAGTGACATTGGTGAGAAGTGAGTGAGTTCAAGTACGTTACCCAGACATGATTTGATATTTTGTAGCGCATCCGTGGTTGAGAGGGTAAAGACGCTGAGCTGGAACCATCTCAACGCTGCGGGTTCGAATCCCTCTGGGAGCACAACTTGTAAGTGTCGATTCTTATGGACGACGGGAAGTATACAGTATGTGTCTTACATTTTTTAACCAGGAGTTAAGCTCGCTATGAGGCAGTGCCTTATTCATATTAACTGGTCCTATGAGATCATCAAGCCCATTCGTTGTGGTATTACTAACTGGTCCTATGGGATCATCAAGCCCATTCGTTGTGGTATTACTAACTGGTCCTATGAGATGATCAAGCCCATTCGTTGTGGTATTACTAACTCGTCCTATGGGATCATCAAGCCCATTCGTTGTGTTATGACTAACTGGTCCTATGAGATCATCAAGCCCATTTGTTGTGTTATTACTAAATGGTCCTATGAGATAATCAAGCCCATTCGTAGTGTTACTACTAACTGGTCCTATGGGATCATCAAGCCCATTCGTTGTGGTATTACTAACTGGTCCTATGAGATCATCAAGCCCATTCGTTGTGTTATTACTAACTGGTCCTATGAGATCATCAAGCCCATTCGTAGTGTTATTACTAACTGGTCCTATGGGATCATCAAGCCCATTCGTTGTGTTATTACTAACTGATCCTATGGGATCATCAAGCCCATTCGTAGTGTTATTACTAACTGGTCCTATGGGATCATCAAGCCCATTCGTTGTGTTATTACTAACTGGTCCTATGGGATCATCAAGCCCATTCGTTGTGTTATTACTAACTGGTCCTATGAGATCATCAAGCCCATTCGTTGTGGTATTACTAGCTGGTCCTATGAGATCATCAAGCCCATTCGTTATGTTATAACTAACTTGTCCTATGAGATCATCAAGCCCATTCGTTGTGGTATTACTAACTTGTCCTATGAGATCATCAAGCCCATTCGTTATGTTATTACTAACTGGTCCTATGGGATCATCAAGCCCATTCGTTGTGGTATTACTAACTGGTCCTATTGGATCATCAAACCCATTCGTTGTGTTATTACTAACTGGTCCTATGGGATCATCAAGCCCATTCGTTGTGTTATTACTAACTGGTCCTATGGGATCATCAAGCCCATTCGTTGTGGTAGTACTAACTGGTCCTATTGTATCATTAAACCCATTCGTTGTGTTATTACTAACTGGTCCTATGGGATTATCAAGCCCATTCGTTGTGGTATTACTAACTGGTCCTATTGGATCATCAAGCCCCTTCGTTGTGGTATTACTAACCGGTCCTATAGGATCATTAAGTCCATTCGTTGTGTTATTACTAACTGGTCCTATGGGATCATCCAGCCCATTCGATGTGTTATTACTAACTGGTCCTATGAGATCATCAAGCCCATTCGTTGTGATATTACTAACTGGTCCTATGAGATCATCAAGCCCATTCGTAGTGTTATTACTAACTGGTCCTATGGGATCATCAAGCCCATTCGTTGTGTTATTACTAACTGGTCCTATGAGATCATCAAGACAATTCGTTGTGGTATTACTAACTGGTCCTAAGGGATCATCAAGCCCATTCGTTGTTGTATTACTAACTTGTCCTATGGGATCATCAAGCCCATTCGTTGTGTTATTACTAACTGGTCCTATGAGATCATCAAGCCCATTCGTTGTGTTATTACTAACTGGTCCTAAGGGATCATCAAGCCCATTCGTTGTTGTATTACTAACTTGTCCTATGGGATCATCAAGCCCATTCGTTGTGGTATTATTAACTTGTCCTATGGGATCATCAAGCCCATTCGTTGTGTTATTACTAACCGGTCGTATGGGATCATCAAGCCCATTTGTTGTGTTACTAACTAGTCCTATGGGATCATCAAGCCCATTCGTTGAGGTATTACTAACTGGTCCTATGGGATCATCAAGCCCCTTCGTTGTGGTATTACTAACTGGTCCTATGGGATCATCAAGCCACATCGTTGTGGTATTACTAACTGGTCCTATGGGATCATCAAGCCCATTCGTAGTGTTATTACTAACTGGTCCTATGGGATCATCAAGCCCATTCGTTGTGGTATTACTAACTGGTCCTATGGGATCATCAAGCCCATTCGTTGTGTTATTACTAACTGGTCCTATGGGATCATCAAGCCCATTCGTTGTGGTATTACTAACTGGTCCTATGGGATCATCAAGCCCATTCGTTGTGTTATTACTAACCGGTCCTATGGGATCATCAAGCCCATTTGTTGTGTTACTAACTGGTCCTATGGGATCATCAAGCCCATTCGTTGTGTTATTACTAACTGGTCAAATGGGATCATCAATCCCATTCGTTGTGTTATTACTAACTGGTCCCATGGGATCATCAAGCCTTTATTTGTGTTACTTACTGGACCTATGGGATCATCAAGCCCATTCGTTGTGGTATTACTAACTGGTCCTATGGGATCATCAAGCCCATTCGTAGTGTTATTACTAACTGGCCCCATGGGATCATCAAGCCCATTCGTTGTGTTATTACTCACTGGTCCTATGAGATTATCAAGCCCATTCGTTTTGGTATTACTAACTGGTCCTATGAGATCATCAAGCCCATTCGTTGTGGTATTACTAACTGGTCCTATGAGATCATCAAGCCCATTCGTTGTGGTATTACTAGCTGGTCCTATGGGATCATCAAGCCCATTCGTTGTGGTATTACTAACTGGTCCTATGAGATCATCAAGCCCATTCGTTGTGGTATTACTAACTGGTCCTATGGGATCATCAAGCCCATTCGTTGTGGTATTACTAACTCGTCCTATGGGATCATCAAGCCCATTCGTTGTGTTATGACTAACTGGTCCTATGAGATCATCAAACCCATTCGTTGTGTTATTACTAACTGGTCCTATGAGATCATCAAGCCCATTCGTAGTGTTATTACTAACTGGTCCTATGAGATCATCAAGCCCATTCGTTGTGTTATTACTAACTGGTCCTATGAGATCATCAAGCCCATTCGTAGTGTTATTACTAACTGGTCCTATGGGATCATCAAGCCCATTCGTTGTGTTATTACTAACTGGTCCTATGGGATCATCAAGCCCATTCTTAGTGTTATTACTAACTGGTCCTATGGGATCATCAAGCCCATTCGTTGTGTTATTACTAACTGGTCCTATGGGATCATCAAGCCCATTCGTTGTGTTATTACTAACTGGTCCTATGAGATTATCAAGCCCATTCGTTGTGGTATTACTAACTGGTCCTATGGGATCATCAAGCCCATTCGTTGTGGTATTACTAACTCGTCCTATGAGATAATCAAGCCCATTCGTTGTGGTATTACTAACTGGTCCTATGGGATCATCAAGCCCATTCGTTGTGGTATTACTAACTCATCCTATGGGATCATCAAACCCATTCGTTGTGTTATAACTAACTGGTCCTATGAGATCATCAAGCCCATTCGTTGTGTTATTACTAACTGGTCCTATGAGATCATCAAGCCCATTCGTAGTGTTATTACTAACTGGTCCTATGGGATCATCAAGCCCATTCGTTGTGGTATTACTAAATGGTCCTTTGAGATCATCAAGCCCATTCGTTGTGGTATTACTAACTGGTCCTATGGGATCATCAAGCCCATTCGTTGTGTTATTACTAACTGGTCCTATGAGATCATCAAGCCCATTCGTTGTGGTATTACTAACTGGTCCTATGGGATCATCAAGCCCATTCGTTGTGGTATTACTAACTCGTCCTATGGGATCATCAAGCCCATTCGTTGTGTTATGACTAACTGGTCCTATGAGATAATCAAGCCCATTCGTTGTGTTATTACTAACTGGTCCTATGAGATAATCAAGCCCATTCGTAGTGTTATTACTAACTGGTCCTATGGGATCATCAAGCCCATTCGTTGTGGTATTACTAACTGGTCCTATGAGATCATCAAGCCCATTCGTTGTGTTATTACTAACTGGTCCTATGAGATCATCAAGCCCATTCGTAGTGTTATTACTAACTGGTCCTATGGGATCATCAAGCCCATTCGTTGTGTTATTACTAACTGGTCCTATGGGATCATCAAGCCCATTCGTTGTGTTATTACTAACTGGTCCTATGAGATAATCAAGCCCATTCGTAGTGTTATTACTAACTGGTCGTATGGGATCATCAAGCCCATTCGTTGTGGTATTACTAACTGGTCCTATGAGATCATCAAGCCCATTCGTTGTGTTATTACTAACTGGTCCTATGAGATCATCAAGCCCATTCGTAGTGTTATTACTAACTGGTCCTATGGGATCATCAAGCCCATTCGTTGTGTTATTACTAACTGATCCTATGGGATCATCAAGCCCATTCGTTGTGTTATTACTAACTGGTCCTATGGGATCATCAAGCCCATTCGTTGTGTTATTACTAACTGGTCCTATGGGATCATCAAGCCCATTCGTTGTGTTATTACTAACTGATCCTATGGGATCATCAAGCCCATTCGTTATGTTATTACTAACTGGTCCTATGGGATCATCAAGCCCATTCGTTGTGGTATTACTAACTGGTCCTATTGGATCATCAAACCCATTCGTTGTGTTATTACTAACTGGTCCTATGGGATCATCAAGCCCATTCGTTGTGTTATTACTAACTGGTCCTATCGGATCATCAAGCCCATTCGTTGTGGTATTACTAACTGGTCCTATTGTATCATTAAACCCATTCGTTGTGTTATTACTAACTGGTCCTATGGGATCATCAATCCCATTCGGAGTGTTATTACTAACTGGTCCTATGGGATTATCAAGCCCATTCGTTGTGGTATTACTAACTGGTCCTATGGGATCATCAAGCCCATTCGTTGTGTTATTACTAACCGGTCCTATGGGATCATCAAGCCCATTTGTTGTGTTATTACTAACTGGTCCTATGGGATCATCAAGCCCATTCGTAGTGTTATTACTAACTGGCCCTATGGAATCAATCCCATTCGTTGTGTTATTACTACCTGGTCCTATGAGATTATCAAGCCCATTCGTTGTGGTATTACTAACTGGTCCTATGGGATCATCAAGCCCATTCGTTGTGGTATTTCTAACTCGTCCTATGAGATCATCAAGCCCATTCGTTGTGGTATTACTAACTGGTCCTATGGGATCATCAAGCCCATTCGTTGTGGTATTACTAACTCATCCTATGGGATCATCAAGCCCATTCGTTGTGTAATTACTAACTGGTCCTATGAGATCATCAAGCCCATTCGTTGTGTTATTACTAACTGGTCCTATGAGATCATCAAGCCCATTCGTAGTGTTATTACTAACTGGTCCTATGGGATCATCAAGACCATTCGTTGTGGTATTACTAAATGGTCCTTTGAGATCATCAAGCCTATTCGTTGTGGTATTACTAACTGGTCCTATGGGATCTTCAAGCCCATTCGTTGTGGTATTACTAACTGGTCCTATGAGATCATCAAGCCCATTCGTTGTGGTATTACTAACTGGTCCTATGGGATCATCAAGCCCATTCGTTGTGGTATTACTAACTCGTCCTATGGGATCATCAAGCCCATTCGTTGTGTTATGACTAACTGGTCCTATGAGATCGTCAAGCCCATTCGTTGTGTTATTACTAACTGGTCCTATGAGATAATCAAGCCCATTCGTAGTGTTATTACTAACTGGTCCTATGGGATCATCAAGCCCATTCGTTGTGGTATTACTAACTGGTCCTATGAGATCATCAAGCCCATTCGTTGTGTTATTACTAACTGGTCCTATGGGATCATCAAGCCCATTCGTTGTGTTATTACTAACTGATCCTATGAGATCATCAAGCCCATCCGTAGTGTTATTACTTACTGGTCCTATGGGATCATCAAGCCCATTCGTTGTGTTATTACTAACTGGTCCTATGAGATAATCAAGCCCATTCGTAGTGTTATTACTAACTGGTCCTATGGGATCATCAAGCCCATTCGTTGTGGTATTACTAACTGGTCCTATGAGATCATCAAGCCCATTCGTTGTGTTATTACTAACTGGTCCTATGAGATCATCAAGCCCATTCGTAGTGTTATTACTAACTGGTCCTATGGGATCATCAAGCCCATTCGTTGTGTTATTACTAACTGATCCTATGGGATCATCAAGCCCATTCGTTGTGTTATTACTAACTGGTCCTATGGGATCATCAAGCCCATTCGTTGTGTTATTACTAACTGGTCCTATGGGATCATCTAGCCCATTCGTTGTGTTATTACTAACCGGTCCTATGGGATCATCAAGCCCATTTGTTGTGTTATTACTAACTGGTCCTATGGGATCATCAAGCCCATTCGTAGTGTTATTACTAACTGGCCCTATGGGATCATCAATCCCATTCGTTGTGTTATTACTAACTGGTCCTATGAGATTATCAAGCCCATTCGTTGTGGTATTACTAACTGGTCCTATGGGATCATCAAGCCCATTCGTTGTGGTATTTCTAACTCGTCCTATGAGATCATCAAGCCCATTCGTTGTGGTATTACTAACTAGTCCTATGGGATCATCAAGCTCATTCGTTGTGGTATTACTAACTCATCCTATGGGATCATGAAGCCCATTCGTTGTGTTATTACTAACTGGTCCTATGAGATCATCAAGCCCATTCGTTGTGTTATTACTAACTGGTCCTATGGGATCATCAAGCCCATTCGTTGTGGTATTACTAACTGGTCCTATTGTATCATTAAACCCATTCGTTGTGTTATTACTAACTGGTCCTATGGGATCATCAATCCCATTCGTAGTGTTATTACTAACTGGTCCTATGGGATCATCAAGCCCATTCGTTGTGTTATTACTAACTGGTCCTATGGGATCATCAAGCCCATTCGTTGTGTTATTACTAACCGGTCCTATGGGATCATCAAGCCCATTCGTAGTGTTATTACTAACTGGTCCTATGGGATCATCAAGCCCATTCGTTGTGTTATTACTAACTGGTCCTATGGGATCATCTAGCCCATTCGTTGTGTTATTACTAACCGGTCCTATGGGATCATCAAGCCATTTGTTGTGTTATTACTAACTGGTCCTATGGATCATCAAGCCCATTCGTAGTGTTTATTACTAACTGGCCCTATGGGATCATCAATCCCATTCGTTGTGTTCATTACTAACTGGTCCTATGAGATTATCAAGCCCATTCGTTGTGGTAATTACTAACTGGTCCTATGGATCATCAAGCCCATCGTTGTGGTATTTCTAACTCGTCCTATGAGATCATCAAGCCCATTCGTTGTGGTATTACTAACTAGTCCTATGGGATCATCAAGCTCATTCGTTGTGGTATTACTAACTCATCCTATGGGATCATGAAGCCCATTCGTTGTGTTTATTACTAACTGGTCCTATGAGATCATCAAGCCCATTCGTTGTGTTATTACTAACTGGTCCTATGGGATCATCAAGCCCATCTCGTTGTGGTATTACTAACTGGTCCTATTGTATCATTAAACCCATTCGTTGTGTTATTACTAACTGGTCCTATGGGATCATCAATCCCATTCGTAGTGTTATTACTAACTGGTCCTATGGATCATCAAGCCCATTCGTTGTGTTATTACTAACTGGTCCTATGGGATCATCAAGCCATTCGTTGTGTTATTACTAACCGGTCCTATGGGATCATCAAGCCCATTCGTAGTGTTATTACTAACTGGTCCTATGGGATCATCAAGCCCATTCGTTGTGTTATTACTAACTGGTCCTATGGGATCATCTAGCCCATTCGTTGTGTTATTACTAACCGGTCCTATGGGATCATCAAGCCCATTTGTTGTGTTATTACTAACTGTCCTATGGGATCATCAAGCCCATTCGTAGTGTTATTACTAACTGGCCCTATGGGATCATCAAATCCATTCGTTGTGTTATTACTAACTGGTCCTATGAGATTATCAAGCCCATTCGTTGTGGTATTACTAACTGGTCCTATGGGATCATCAAGCCCATTCGGTTGTGGTATTTCTAACTCGTCCTATGAGATCATCAAGCCCATTCGTTGTGGTATTACTAAATGGTCCTATGAGATCATCAAGCCATTCGTTGTGGTATTACTAACTGGTCCTATGGGATCATCAAGCCCATTCGTTGTGGTATTACTAACTGGTCCTATGAGATCATCAGCCCATTCGTTGTGGTATTACTAACTGGTCCTATGGGATCATCAACCCATTCGTTGTGGTATTACTTACTCTTCCTATGGGATCATCAAGCCCATTCGTTGTGTTATGACTAACTGGTCCTATGAGATCATCAAGCCCATTCGTTGTGTTATTATTAACTGGTCCTATGAGATAATCAAGCCCATTCGTAGTGTTATTACTAACTGGTCCTATGGGATCATCAAGCCCATTCGTTGTGGTATTACTAACTGGTCCTATGAGATCATCAAGCCCATTCGTTGTGTTATTACTAACTGGTCCTATGAGATCATCAAGCCCATTCGTAGTGTTATTACTAACTGGTCCTATGGGATCATCAAGCCCATTCGTTGTGTTATTACTAACTGATCCTATGGGATCATCAAGCCCATTCGTAGTGTTATTACTAACTGGTCCTATGGGATCATCAAGCCCATTCGTTGTGTTATTACTAACTGGTCCTATGGGATCATCAAGCCCATTCGTTGTGTTATTACTAACTGGTCCTATGAGATCATCAAGCCCATTCGTTGTGGTATTACTAACTGGTCCTATGAGATCATCAAGCCCATTCGTTGTGTTATAACTAACTTGTCCTATGGGATCATCAAGCCCATTCGATTTGTGGTATTACTAACTGGTCCTATTGGCATCATCAAACCCATTCGTTGTGTTATTACTAACTGGTCCTATGGATCATCAAGCCAATTCGTTGTGTTATTACTAACTGGTCCTATGGGATCATCAAGCCCATTCGTTGTGGTATTACTAACTGGTCCTATTGTATCATTAAACCCATTCGTTGTGTTATTACTAACTGGTCATATGGGATCATCAAGCCCATTCGTTGTGGGTATTACTAACTGGTCCTATTGGATCATCAAGCCCATTCGTTGTGGTATTACTAACCGGTCCTATAGGATCATCAAGTCCATTCGTTGTGTTATTACTAACTGGTCCTATGGGGATCATCCAGCCCATTCGATGTGTTATTACTAACTGGTCCTATGAGATCATCAAGCCCATTCGTTGTGATATTACTAACTGGTCCTATGAGATCATCAAGCCCATTCGTAGTGTTATTACTAACTGGTCCTATGGGATCATCAAGCCCATTCGTTGTGTTATTACTAACTGGTCCTATGAGATCATCAAGCCCATTCGTTGTGGTATTACTAACTGGTCCTATGGGATCATCAAGCCCATTCGTTGTGGTATTTCTAACTCGTCCTATGAGATCATCAAGCCCATTCGTTGTGGTATTACTAACTGGTCTATGGGATCATCAAGCTCATTCGTTGTGGTATTACTAACTCATCCTATGGGATCATCAAGCCATTCGTTGTGTAATTACTAACTGGTCCTATGAGATCATCAAGCCCATTCGTTGTGTTATTACTAACTGGTCTATGAGATCATCAAGCCATTCGTAGTGTTATTACTAACTGGTCCTATGGGATCATCAAGCCCATTCGTTGTGGTATTACTAAATGGTCCTATGAGATCATCAAGCCCATTCGTTGTGTTATTACTAACTGGTCCTATGGAATCATCAAGCCCATTCGTTGTGTATTACTAGCTGGTCCTATTGTATCATCAAACCCATTCCTTGCGTTATTACTAACTGGTCCTATGGGATCATCAAGCCCATTCGTTGTGGTATTACTTACTGGTCCTATTGGATAATCAAGCCCATTCGTTGTGGTATTACTAACTGGTCCTATGAGATCATCAAGCCCATTCGTTGTGGTATTACTAACTGGTCCTATGAGATAATTAAGCCCATTCGTTGTGGTATTAGTAACCGGTCCTATGGAATCATCAAGTCCATTCGTTGTGTTGATTACTAACTGTCCTATGTGATCATCAAGCCCATTCGTTGTGTTATTACTAACTGGTCCTATGAGATCATCAAGCCCATTCGTTGTGATATTACTAACTGGTCCTATGAGATCATCAAGCCCATTCGTAGTGTTATTACTAACTGGTCCTAAGGGATCATCAAGCCCATTCGTTGTTGTATTACTAACTTGTCCTATATGATCATCAAGCCCATTCGTCGTGTTATTACTAACTGGTCCTGTGAGATCATCAAGCCCATTCGTTGTGTTATTACTAACTGGTCCTAAGGGATCATCAAGCCCATTCTTTGTTGTATTACTAACTTGTCCTATGGGATCATCAAGCCCATTCGTTGTGGTATTATTAACTTGTCCTATGGGATCATCAAGCCCATTCGTTGTGGTATTACTAACTGGTCCTATGGGATCATCAAGCCCATTCGTTGTGTTATTACTAACTGGTCCTATGGGATCATCAAGCGAATTCGTTGTGGTATTACTAACTGGTCCTATGGGATCATCAAACCCCTTCGTTGTGGTATTACTAACTGGTCCTATGGGATCATCAATCTCATTCGTAGTGTTATACTAACTGGTCTATGGGATCATCAAGCCCCTTCGTTGTGGTATTACTAACTGGTCCTATGGGATCATCAAGCCCATTAGTTTGTGTTATTACTAGACTGGTCCTATGGGATCATCAAGCCCATTCGTTGTGTTATTACTAACTGGTCCTATGGGATCATCAAGCCCATTCGTTGTGCTTATTACTAACTGATCCTATGGGATCATCAAGCCCATTCGTTGTGTTATTACTAACCGGTCCTATGGGATCATCAAGCCCTTCGTTGTGATATTACTAACTGGTCCTATGGGATCATCAAGACCATTCGTTGTGTTATTACTAACTGGTCCTATGGGATCATCAAGCCCCTTCGTTGTGGTATTACTTACTGGTCCTATGAGATCATCAAGCCCATTCGTTGTGGTATTACTAACTGGTCCTACTTGGATCATCAAGCCCATTCGTTGTGTTATTACTAACCGGTCTTATGGGATCATCAAGCCCATTTGGTGTGTTATTACTAACTGGTCCTATGGGATCATCAAGCCCATTCGTTGTGTTATTACTAGCTGGTAATGACCACAACGAATGGGCTTGATCAACGAAGGGCTTGATGATCCCATGGGACCAGTTAGTAATAACACAACGAATGGGATTGATGATCCCATGGCACCAGTTAGTAATAACACAACGAATGGGCTTGATAATCCCATAGGACCGGCTAGTAATAACACAACGAATGGGCTTGATTATCCCATAGGACCAGTTAGTAATACCACAACGAATGGGCTTGATGATCCCATAGGACCAGTTAGTAATAACACAACGAATGGGCTAACTAACATTATTACTAACTGGTGCTATGGGATCATCAAGCCCATTCGTTGAGTTATTACTAACCGTCCTAAGGGATCATTAAGCCCATTCGTTGTGGTATTACTAACTGGTCCTATGGGATCATCAAGCCCATTCGTTGTGTTATTACTAACTGGTCCTATGGGATCATCAATCCCATTCGTTGTATTATTACTAACTGGTCCTATGGGATCATCAAGCCCCTTCGTTGTGTTATTACTAACTGGTCCTATGGGATAATCAAGCCATTCTTTGTGTTATTACTAACTGGTCCCATGGGATCATCAATCCCATTCGTTTGTGTTATTATTAACTGCTCCCATGGGATCATCAAGCCCCTTCGTTGATCAAGCCCATTCGTTGTGTTATTACTAACTGCTCCTAATGGATCATAAAGCCCATTTGTTGTGGTATTACTAACTTGTCCTATGGGATCATTAAGCCCATTCGTTGTGGTATTATTAACTTGTCCTATGGGATCATCAAGCCCATTCGTTGTGTTATTACTAACTGGTCCTATGAGATCATCACAAGCCCATTCGTCGTGTTATTACTAACTGTCCTGTGGGATCATCAAGCCCATTCGTTGTGGTAATACTAACTGGTCCTATGGGATCATCAAGCCCATTCGTTGTGTTCATTACTAACTGGTCCCATGGATCATCAAGCCCCTTCGTTGTGTTATTACTAACTGGTCCTATGGGATCATCAAGCCCATTCGTTGTGTTATTACTAACTGGTCATATGGGATCATCAAGCCCCTTCGTTGTGTATTACTAACTGGTCCTATGGGATCATCAAGCCTATTCGTTGTGTTATTACAAACTGATCCTATGGATCATCAAGCTTATTCGTTGTGGTATTACTAACTGGTCCTATTGGATCATCAAGCCCATTCGTTGTGGTATTACTAACCGGTCGTATGGGATCATCAAGCCAATTCGTTGTGTTATTACTAACTGGTCCTATGGGATCATCAAGCCCATTCGTTGTGTTATTACTAACTGGTCCTATGAGATCATCAAGCCCATTCGTTGTGATATTACTAACTGGTCGTATGAGATCATCAAGATCATTCGTAGTGTTATTACTAACTGGTCCTATGGGATCATCAAGCCGCTTCGTTGTGTTATTACAAACTGGTCCTATGAGATCATCAAGCCTATCGTTGTGGTATTACTAACTGGTCCTAAGGGATCATCAAGCCCATTCGTTGTTGTATTACTAACTTGTCCTATGGGATCATCAAGCCCATTCGTTGTGTTATTGCTAACTGGTCCTATAAGATCATCAAGCCCATTCGTTGTGTTATTACTAACTGGTCCTAAGGGATCATCAAGCCCATTCGTTGTTGTATTACTAACTTGTCCTATGGGACCATCAAGCCCATTCGTTCTGGTATTATTAACTTGTCCTATGGGATCATCAAGCCCATTCGTTGTGATATTACTAACTGGTCCTATGGGATCATCAAGCCCATTCGTTGTGTTATTACTAAGTGATCCTATGGGATCATCAAGCCCATTCGTTGTGGTATTACTAACTGGTCCTATGGGATCATCAAGCCACATCGTAATGGTATTACTAACTGGTCCTATGGGATCATCAAGCCCATTCGTAGTGTTATTACTAACTGGTCCTATGGGATCATCAAGCCCATTCGTTGTGGTATTACTAACTGGTTCTATGGGATCATCAAGCCCATTCGTTGTGTTATTACTAACTGGTCCTATGGGATCATCAAGCCCATTCGTTGTGGTATTACTAACTGGTCCTATGGGATCATCAAGCCCATTCGATGTGTTATTACTAACCGGTCCTAAGGGATCATCAAGCCCATTTGTTGTGTTACTAACTGGTCCTATGGGATCATCAAGCCCATTCGTTGTGTTATTACTAACTGGTCAAATGGGATCATCAATCCCATTCGTTGTGTTATTACTAACTGGTCCCATGGGTTCATCAAGCCCAGTTTTTGTGTTACTTACTGGACCTATGGGATTATCAAGCCCATTCGTTGTGGTATTACTAACTGGTCCTATGGGATCATCAAGCCCATTCGTAGTGTTATTACTAACTGGCCCTATGGGATCATCAAGCCCATTCGTTGTGTTATTACTCACTGGTCCTATGAGAGTATCAAGACCATTCGTATTGTTATTACTAACTGGTTCTATGAGATCATCAAGCCCATTCGTTGTGGTATTACTAACTGGTCCTATGAGATCATCAAGCCCATTCGTTGTGGTATTACTAGCTGGTCCTATGGGATCATCAAGCCCATTCGTTGTGGTATTATTAACAGGTCCTATGAGATCATCAAGCCTATTCGATTTGGTATTACTAACTGGTCCTATGGGATCATCAAGCCCATTCGTTGTGGTATTACTAACTCGTCCTATGGGATCATCAAGCCCATTCGTTGTGTTATGACTAACTGGTCCTATGAGATCATCAAGCCCATTCGTTGTGTTATTACTAACTGGTCCTATGAGATCATCAAGCCCATTCGTAGTGTTATTACTAACTGGTCCTATGGGATCATCAAGCCCATTCGTTGTGGTATTACTAACTGGTCCTATGAGATCATCAAGCCCATTCGTTGTGTTATTACTAACTGGTCCTATGAGATCATCAAGCCCATTCGTTGTGGTATTACTAACTGGTCCTATGGGATCATCAAGCCCATTCGTTGTGTTATGACTAACTGGTCCTATGAGATCATCAAACCCATTCGTTGTGTTATTAATAACTGGTCCTATGAGATCATCAAGCCCATTCGTAGTGTTATTACTAACTGGTCCTATGGGATCATCAAGCCAATTCGTAGTGTTATTACTAACTGGTCCTATGGGATCATCAAGCCCATTCGTTGTGTTATTACTAACTGGTCCTATGGGATCATCAAGCCCATTCGTAGTGTTATTACTAACTGGTCCTATGGGATCATGAAGCCCATTCGTTGTGTTATTACTAACCGGTCCTATGGGATCATCAAGCCCATTCGTTGTGTTATTACTAACTGGTCCTATGAGATAATCAAGCCCATTCGTAGTGTTATTACTAACTGGTCCTATGGGATCATCAAGCCCATTCGTTGTGGTATTACTAACTGGTCCTATGAGATCATCAAGCCCATTCGTTGTGGTATTACTAACTGGTCCTATGGGATCATCAAGCCCATTCGTTGTGGTATTACTAACTGATCCTATGAGATCATCAAGCCCATTCGTTGTGGTATTACTAACTGGTCCTATGGGATCATCAAGCCCATTCGTTGTGGTATTACTAACTCGTCCTATGGGATCATCAAGCCCATTCGTTGTGTTAGGACTAACTGGTCCTATGAGATCATCAAGCCCATTCGTTGTGTTATTACTAAATGGTCCTATGAGATAATCAAGCCCATTCGTTGTGTTATTACTAACTGGTCCTATGGGATCATCAAGCCCATTCGTTGTGGTATTACTAACTGGTCCTATGAGATCATCAAGCCCATTCGTTGTGTTATTACTAACTGGTCCTATGAGATCATCAAGCCCATTCATAGTGTTATTACTAACTGGTCCTATGGGATCATCAAGCCCATTCTTTGTGTTATTACTAACTGATCCTATGGGATCATCAAGCCCATTCGTAGTGTTATTACTAACTGGTCCTATGGGATCATCAAGCCCATTCGTTGTGTTATTACTAACTGGTCCTATGGGATCATCAAGCCCATTCGTTGTGTTATTACTAACTGGTCCTATGAGATCATCAAGCCCATTCGTTGTGGTATTACTAACTGGTCCTATGAGATCATCAAGCCCATTCGTTATGTTATTACTAACTGGTCCTATGGGATCATCAAGCCCTTTCGTTGTGGTATTACTTACTGGTCCTATTGGATCATCAAACCGTTTCGTTGTGTTATTACTAACTGGTCCTATGGGATCATCAAGCCCATTCGTTGTGTTATTACTAACTGGTCCTATGGGATCATCAAGCCCATTCGTTGTGGTATTACTAACTGGTCCTATTGTATCATTAAACCCATTCGTTATGTTATTACTAACTGGTCCTATGGGATCATCAAGCCCATTTGTTGTGGTATTACTAACTGGTCCTATTGGATCATCAAGCCCATTCGTTGTGGTATTACTAACCGGTCCTATAGGATCATCAAGTCCATTCGTTGTGTTATTACTAACTGGTCCTATGGGATCATCCAGCCCATTCGATGTGTTATTACTAACTGGTCCTATGAGATCATCAAGCCCATTCGTTGTGATATTACTAACTGGTCCTATGAGATCATCAAGCCCATTCGTAGTGTTATTACTAACTGGTCCTATGGGATCATCAAGCCCATTCGTTGTGTTATTACTAACTGGTCCTATGAGATCATCAAGCCCATTCGTTGTTGTATTACTAACTTGTCCTATGGGATCATCAAGCCCATTCGTTGTGTTATTACTAACTGGTCCTATGAGATCATAAAGCCCATTCGTTGTGTTATTACTAACTGGTCCTAAGGGATCATCAAGCCCATTCGTTGTTGTATTACTAACTTGTCCTATGGGATCATCAAGCCCATTCGTTGTGGTATTATTAACTTGTCCTATGGGATCATCAAGCCCATTCGTTGTGTTATTACTAACCGGTCGTATGAGATCATCAATCCCATTTGTTGTGTTACTAACTAGTCCTATGGGATCATTAAGCCCATTCGTTGAGGTATTACTAACTGGTCCTATGGGATCATCAAGCCCCTTCGTTGTGGTATTACTAACTGGTCCTATGGGATCATCAAGCCACATCGTTGTGGTATTACTAACTGGTCCTATGGTATCATCAAGCCCATTCGTAGTGTTATTACTAACTGGTCCTATGGGATCATCAAGCCCATTCGTTGTGGTATTACTAACTGGTCCTATGGGATCATCAAGCCCATTCGTTGTGTTATTACTAACTGGTCCTATGGGATCATCAAGCCCATTCGTTGTGGTATTACTAACTGGTCCTATGGGATCATCAAGCCCATTCGTTGTGTTATTACTAACCGGTCCTATGGGATCATCAAGCCCATTTGTTGTGTTACTAACTGGTCCTATGGGATCATCAAGCCCATTCGTTGTGTTATTACTAACTGGTCAAATGGGATCATCAATCCCATTCGTTGTGTTATTACTAACTGGTCCCATGGGATCATCAAGCCTTTTTTTGTGTAACTAACTGGACCTATGGGATCATCAAGCCCATTCGTTGTGGTATTACTAACTGGTCCTATGGGATCATCAAGCCCATTCGTAGTGTTATTACTAACTGGCCCCATGGGATCATCAAGCCCATTCGTTGTGTTATTACTCACTGGTCCTATGAGATTATCAAGCCCATTCGTTGTGGTATTACTAACTGGTCCTATGAGATCATCAAGCCCATTCGTTGTGGTATTACTAACTGGTCCTATGAGATCATCAAGCCCATTCGTTGTGTTATTACTAACTGGTCCTATGAGATCATCAAGCCCATTCGTAGTGTTATTACTAACTGGTCCTATGAGATCATCAAGCCCATTCGCTGTGGTATTACTAACTGATCCTATGGGATCATCAAGCCCATTCGTAGTGTTATTACTAACTGGTCCTATGGGATCATCAAGCCCATTCGTTGTGTTATTATTAACTGGTCCTATGGGATCATCAAGCCCATTCGTTGTGTTATTACTAACTGGTCCTATGAGATCATCAAGCCCATTCGTTGTGGTATTACTAACTGGTCCTATGAGATCATCAAGCCCATTCGTTATGTTATTACTAACTGGTCCTATGGGATCATCAAGCCCATTCGTTGTGGTATTACTAACTGGTCCTATTGGATCATCAAACCCATTCGTTGTGTTATTACTAACTGGTCCTATGGGATCATCAAGCCCATTCTTTGTGTTATTACTAACTGGTCCTATGGGATCATCAAGCCCATTCGTTGTGGTATTACTAACTGGTCCTATTGTATCATTAAACCCATTCGTTATGTTATTACTAACTGGTCCTATGGGATCATCAAGCCCATTCGTTGTGGTATTACTAACTGGTCCTATTGGATCATCAAGCCCATTCGTTGTGGTATTACTAACCGGTCCTATAGGATCATCAAGTCCATTCGTTGTGTTATTACTAACTGGTCCTATGGGATCATCCAGCCCATTCGATGTGTTATTACTAACTGGTTCTATGAGATCATCAAGCCCATTCGTTGTGATATTACTAACTGGTCCTATGAGATCATCAAGCCCATTCCTAGTGTTATTACTAACTGGTCCTATGGGATCATCAAGCCCATTCGTTGTGTTATTACTAACTGGTCCTATGAGATCATCAAGCCCATTCGTTGTGGTATTACTAACTGGTCCTAAGGGATCATCAAGCCCATTCGTTGTTGTATTACTAACTTGTTCTATGGGATCATCAAGCCCATTCGTTGTGTTATTACTAACTGGTCCTATGAGATCATCAAGCCCATTCGTTGTGTTATTACTAACTGGTCCTAAGGGATCATCAAGCCCATTCGTTGTTGTATTACTAACTTGTCCTATGGGATCATCAAGCCCATTCGTTGTGGTATTATTAACTTGTCCTATGGGATCATCAAGCCCATTCGTTGTGGTATTACTAACTGGTCCTATGGGATCATCAAGCCCATTCGTTGTGTTATTACTAACCGGTCCTAAGGGATCATCAAGCCCATTTGTTGTGTTACTAACTGGTCCTATGGGATCATCAAGCCCATTCGTTGTGTTATTACTAACTGGTCAAATGGGATCATCAATCCCATTCGTTGTGTTATTACTAACTGGTCCCATGGGATCATCAAGCCCATTTTTTGTGTTAATAACTGGACCTATGGGATCATCAAGCCCATTCGTTGTGGTATTACTAACTGGTCCTATGGGATCATCAAGCCCATTCGTAGTGTTATTACTAACTGGCCCTATAGGATCATCAAGCTCATTCGTTGTGTTATTACTCACTGGTCCTATGAGATTATCAAGCCCATTCGTATTGTTATTACTAACTGGTTCTATGAGATCATCAAGCCCATTCGTTGTGTTATTACTCACTGGTCCTATGAGATTATCAAGCCCATTCGTTGTGTTATGACTAACTGGTCCTATGAGATCATCAAACCCATTCGTTGTGTTATTACTAACTGGTCCTATGAGATCATCAAGCCCATTCGTAGTGTTATTACTAACTGGTCCTATGGGATCATCAAGCCCATTCGTTGTGGTATTACTAACTGGTCCTATGAGATCATCAAGCCCATTCGTAGTGTTATTACTAACTGGCCCTATAGGATCATCAAGCTCATTCGTTGTGTTATTACTCACTGGTCCTATGAGATTATCAAGCCCATTCGTATTGTTATTACTAACTGGTTCTATGAGATCATCAAGCCCATTCGTTGTGGTATTACTAACTGGTCCTATGAGATCATCAATCCCATTCGTTGTGGTATTACTAGCTGGTCCTATGGGATCATCAAGCCCATTCGTTGTGGTATTACTAACAGGTCCTATGAGATCATCAAGCCTATTCGTTGTGGTATTACTAACTGGTCCTATGGGATCATCAAGCCCATTCGTTGTGGTATTACTAACTCGTCCTATGGGATCATCAAGCCCATTCGTTGTGTTATGACTAACTGGTCCTATGAGATCATCAAACCCATTCGTTGTGTTATTACTAACTGGTCCTATGAGATCATCAAGCCCATTCGTAGTGTTATTACTAACTGGTCCTATGGGATCATCAAGCCCATTCGTTGTGGTATTACTAACTGGTCCTATGAGATCATCAAGCCCATTCGTAGTGTTATTACTAACTGGTCCTATGGGATCATCAAGCCCATTCGTTGTGGTATTACTAACTGGTCCTATGAGATCATCAAGCCCATTCGTTGTGGTATTACTAACTGGTCCTATGGGATCATCAAGCCCATTCGTTGTGGTATTACTAACTGGTCCTATGAGATCATCAAGCCCATTCGTTGTGGTATTACTAACTGGTCCTATGGGATCATCAAGCCCATTCGTTGTGTTATGACTAACTGGTCCTATGGGATCATCAAGCCCATTCGTTGTGGTATTACTAACTGGTCCTATGAGATCATCAAGCCCATTCGTTGTGTTATTACTAACTGGTCCTATGAGATCATCAAGCCCATTCGTAGTGTTATTACTAACTGGTCCTATGGGATCATCAAGCCCGTTCGTTGTGTTATTACTAACTGATCCTATGGGATCATCAAGCCCATTCGTAGTGTTATTACTAACTGGTCCTATGGGATCATCAAGCCCATTCGTTGTGTTATTACTAACTGGTCCTATGGGATCATCAAGCCCATTCGTTGTGTTATTACTAACTGGTCCTATGAGATCATCAAGCCCATTCTTTGTGGTATTACTAACTGGTCCTATGAGATCATCAAGCCCATTCGTTATGTTATTACTAACTGGTCCTATGGGATCATCAAGCCCATTCGTTGTGTTATTACTAACTGGTCCTATTGGATCATCAAACCCATTCGTTGTGTTATTACTAACTGGTCCTCTGGGATCATCAAGCCCATTCGTTGTGTTATTACTAACTGGTCCTATGGGATCATCAAGCCCATTCGTTGTGGTATTACTAACTGGTCCTATTGTATCATTAAACCCATTCGTTATGTTATTACTAACTGGTCCTATGGGATCATCAAGCCCAGTCGTTGTGGTATTACTAACTGGTCCTATTGGATCATCAAGCCCATTCGTTGTGGTATTACTAACCGGTCCTATAGGATCATCAAGTCCATTCGTTGTGTTATTACTAACTGGTCCTATGGGATCATCCAGCCCATTCGATGTGTTATTACTAACTGGTCCTATGAGATCATCAAGCCCATTCGTTGTGATATTACTAACTGGTCCTATGAGATCATCAAGCCCATTCGTAGTGTTATTACTAACTGGTCCTATGGGATCATCAAGCCCATTCGTTGTGTTATTACTAACTGGTCCTATGAGATCATCAAGCCCATTCGTTGTGGTATTACTAACTGGTCCTAAGGTATCATCAAGCCCATTCGTTGTTGTATTACTAACTTGTCCTATGGGATCATCAAGCCCATTCGTTGTGTTATTACTAACTGGTCCTATGAGATCATCAAGCCCATTCGTTGTGTTATTACTAACTGGTCCTAAGGGATCATCATGCCCATTCGTTGTTGTATTACTAACTTGTCCTATGGGATCATCAAGCCCATTCGTTGTGGTATTATTAACTTGTCCTATGGGATCATCAAGCCCATTCGTTGTGTTATTACTAACCGGTCGTATGAGATCATCAATCCCATTTGTTGTGTTACTAACTAGTCCTATGGGATCATCAAGCCCATTCGTTGAGGTATTACTAACTGGTCCTATGGGATCATCAAGCCCCTTCGTTGTGGTATTACTAACTGGTCCTATGGGATCATCAAGCCACATCGTTGTGGTATTACTAACTGGTCCTATGGGATCATCAAGCCCATTCGTAGTGTTATTACTAACTGGTCCTATGGGATCATCAAGCCCATTCGTTGTGGTATTACTAACTGGTCCTATGGGATCATCAAGCCCATTCGTTGTGTTATTACTAACTGGTCCTATGGGATCATCAAGCCCATTCGTTGTGGTATTACTAACTGGTCCTATGGGATCATCAAGCCCATTCGTTGTGTTATTACTAACCGGTCCTATGGGATCATCAAGCCCATTTGTTGTGTTACTAACTGGTCCTATGGGATCATCAAGCCCATTCGTTGTGTTATTACTAACTGGTCAAATGGGATCATCAATCCCATTCGTTGTGTTATTACTAACTGGTCCCATGGGATCATCAAGCCTTTTTTTGTGTTACTAACTTGACCTATGGGATCATCAAGCCCATTCGTTGTGGTATTACTAACTGGTCCTATGGGATCATCAAGCCCATTCGTAGTGTTATTACTAACTGGCCCCATGGGATCATCAAGCCCATTCGTTGTGTTAATACTCACTGGTCCTATGAGATTATCAAGCCCATTCGTTGTGGTATTACTAACTGGTCCTATGAGATCATCAAGCCCATTCGTTGTGGTATTACTAACTGGTCCTATGAGATCATCAAGCCCATTCGTTGTGGTATTACTAGCTGGTCCTATGGGATCATCAAGCCCATTCGTTGTGGTAATACTAACTGGTCCTATGAGATCATCAAGCCCATTCGTTGTGGTATTACTAACTGGTCCTATGAGATCATCAAGCCCATTCGTTGTGGTATTACTAACTGGTCCTATGAGATCATCAAGCCCATTCGTTGTGGTATTACTAGCTGGTCCTATGGGATCATCAAGCCCATTCGTTGTGGTATTACTAACTGGTCCTATGAGATCATCAAGCCCATTCGGGGTGGTATTACTAACTGGTCTTATGAGATCATCAAGCCCATTCGTTGTGGTATTACTAACTGGTCCTATGAGATCATCAAGCCCATTCGTTGTGGTATTACTAACTGGTCCTATGAGATCATCAAGCCCATTCGTTGTGGTATTACTAGCTGGTCCTATGGGATCATCAAGCCCATTCGTTGTGGTATTACTAACTGGTCCTATGAGATCATCAAGCCCATTCGTTGTGGTATTACTAACTGGTCCTATTGGATCATCAAACCCATTCGTTGTGTTATTACTAACAGGTCCTATGGGATCATCAAGCCCATTCGTTGTGTTATTACTAACTGGTCCTATGTGATCATCAAGCCCATTCGTTGTGGTATTACTAACTGGTCCTATTGTATCATTAAACCCATTCGTTATGTTATTACTAACTGGTCCTATGGGATCATCAAGCCCATTCGTTGTGGTATTACTAACTGCTCCTATTGGATCATCAAGCCCATTCGTTGTGGTATTACTAACCGGTCCTATAGGATCATCAAGTCCATTCGTTGTGTTATTACTAACTGGTCCTATGGGATCATCCAGCCCATTCGATTTGCTATTACTAACTGGTCCTATGAGATCATCAAGCCCATTTGTTGTGATATTACTAACTGGTCCTATGAGATCATCAAGCCCATTCGTAGTGTTATTACTAACTGGTCCTATGGGATCATCAAGCCCATTCGTTGTGTTATTACTAACTGGTCCAATGAGATCATCAAGCCCATTCGTTGTGGTATTACTAACTGGTCCTAAGGGATCATCAAGCCCATTCGTTGTTGTATTACTAACTTGTCCTATGGGATCATCAAGCCCATTCGTTGTGGTATTACTAACTGGTCCTATGAGATCATCAAGCCCATTCGTTGTGGTATTACTAGCTGGTCCTATGGGATCATCAAGCCCATTCGTTGTGGTATTACTAACTGGTCCTATGAGATCATCAAGCCCATTCGGGGTGGTATTACTAACTGGTCTTATGAGATCATCAAGCCCATTCGTTGTGGTATTACTAACTGGTCCTATGAGATCATCAAGCCCATTCGTTGTGGTATTACTAACTGGTCCTATGAGATCATCAAGCCCATTCGTTGTGGTATTACTAGCTGGTCCTATGGGATCATCAAGCCCATTCGTTGTGGTATTACTAACTGGTCCTATGAGATCATCAAGCCCATTCGTTGTGGTATTACTAACTGGTCCTATTGGATCATCAAACCCATTCGTTGTGTTATTACTAACAGGTCCTATGGGATCATCAAGCCCATTCGTTGTGTTATTACTAACTGGTCCTATGTGATCATCAAGCCCATTCGTTGTGGTATTACTAACTGGTCCTATTGTATCATTAAACCCATTCGTTATGTTATTACTAACTGGTCCTATGGGATCATCAAGCCCATTCGTTGTGGTATTACTAACTGCTCCTATTGGATCATCAAGCCCATTCGTTGTGGTATTACTAACCGGTCCTATAGGATCATCAAGTCCATTCGTTGTGTTATTACTAACTGGTCCTATGGGATCATCCAGCCCATTCGATTTGCTATTACTAACTGGTCCTATGAGATCATCAAGCCCATTTGTTGTGATATTACTAACTGGTCCTATGAGATCATCAAGCCCATTCGTAGTGTTATTACTAACTGGTCCTATGGGATCATCAAGCCCATTCGTTGTGTTATTACTAACTGGTCCAATGAGATCATCAAGCCCATTCGTTGTGGTATTACTAACTGGTCCTAAGGGATCATCAAGCCCATTCGTTGTTGTATTACTAACTTGTCCTATGGGATCATCAAGCCCATTCGTTGTGTTATTACTAACTGGTCCTATGAGATCATCAAGCCCATTCGTTGTGTTATTACTAACTGGTCCTAAGGGATCATCAAGCCCATTCGTTGTTGTATTACTAACTTGTCCTATGGGATCATCAAGCCCATTCGTTGTGGTATTATTAACTTGTCCTATGGGATCATCAAGCCCATTCGTTGTGTTATTACTAACCGGTCGTATGGGATCATCAATCCCATTTGTTGTGTTACTAACTGGTCCTATGGGATCATCAAGTCCATTCGTTGTGGTATTACTAACTGGTCCTATGGGATCATCAAGCCACATCGTTGTGGTATTACTAACTGGTCCTATGGGATCATCAAGCCCATTCGTAGTGTTATTACTAACTGGTCCTATGGGATCATCAAGCCCATTCGTTGTGGTATTACTAACTGGTCTTATGGGATCATCAAGCCCATTCGTTGTGTTATTACTAACTGGTCCTATGGGATCATCAAGCCCATTCGTTGTGGTATTACTATCTGGTCCTATGGGATCATCAAGCCCATTCGTTGTGTTATTACTAACTGGTCCTATGGGATCATCAAGCCCATTCGTTGTGGTATTACTAACTGGTCCTATGAGATCATCAAGCCCATTCGTTGTGTTATTACTAACTGGTCCTATGAGATCATCAAGCCCATTCGTAGTGTTATTACTAACTGGTCCTATGGGATCATCAAGCCCATTCGTTGTGTTATTACTAACTGGTCCTATGGGATCATCAAGCCCATTCGTAGTGTTATTACTAACTGGTCCTATGGGATCATCAAGCCCATTCGTTGTGTTATTACTAACTTGTCCTATGGGATCATCAAGCCCATTCGTTGTGTTATTACTAACCGGTCCTATGGGATCATCAAGCCCATTCGTTGTGGTATTACTAACCGGTCCTATAGGATCATCAAGTCCATTCGTTGTGTTATTACTAACTGGTCCTATGGGATCATCCAGCCCATTCGATGTGTTATTACTAACTGGTCCTATGAGATCATCAAGCCCATTCGTTGTGATATTACTAACTGGTCCTATGAGATCATCAAGCCCATTCGTTGTGGTATTACTAACTGGTCCTATGGGATCATCAAGCCCATTCGTTGTGTTATTACTAACCGGTCCTATGGGATCATCAAGCCCATTTGTTGTGTTACTAACTGGTCCTATGGGATCATCAAGCCCATTCGTTGTGTTATTACTAACTGGTCAAATGGGATCATCAATCCCATTCGTTGTGTTATTACTAACTGGTTCCATGGGATCATCAAGCCTTTTTTTGTGTTACTAACTGGACCTATGGGATCATCAAGCCCATTCGTAGTGTTATTACTAACTGGCCCCATGGGATCATCAAGCCCATTCGTTGTGTTATTACTCACTGGTCCTATGAGATTATCAAGCCCATTCGTTGTGGTATTACTAACTGGTCCTATGAGATCATCAAGCCCATTCGTTGTGGTATTACTAACTGGTCCTATGAGATCATCAAGCCCATTCGTTGTGGTATTACTAGCTGTTCCTATGGGATCATCAAGCCCATTCGTTGTGGTATTACTAACTGGTCCTATGAGATCATCAAGCCCATTCGTTGTGGTATTACTAACTGGTCCTATGGGATCATCAAGCCCATTCGTTGTGTTATGACTAACTGGTCCTATGAGATCATCAAACCCATTCGTTGTGTTATTACTAACTGGTCCTATGAGATCATCAAGCCCATTCGTTGTGTTATTACTTACTGGTCCTAAGGGATCATCAAGCCCATTCGTTGTTGTATTACTAACTTGTCCTATGGGATCATCAAGCCCATTCGTTGTGGTATTATTAACTTGTCCTATGGGATCATCAAGCCCATTGGTTGTGTTATTACTAACCGGTCGTATGGGATCATCAAGCCCATTTGTTGTGTTACTAACTAGTCCTATGGGATCTTGATATCAAGCCCATTCGTTGAGGTATTACTAACTGGTCCTATGGGATCATCAAGCCCCTTCGTTGTGGTATTACTAACTGGTCCTATAGGATCATCAAGCCCATTCGTAGTGTTATTACTAACTGGTCCTATGGGATCATCAAGCCCCTTCGTTGTGGTATTACTAGCTGGTCCTATGGGATCATCAAGCCCATTCGTTGTGTTATTACTAACTGGTCCTATTGGATCATCAAGCCCATTCGTTGTGTTATTACTAACTGGTCCTATGGGATCATCAAGCCCATTCGTTGTGTTATTACTAACTGGTCCTATGGGATCATCAAGCCCATTCGTTGTGTTATTACTAGCCGGTCCTATGGGATCATCAAGCCCATTCGTTGTGTTATGACTAACCGGTCCTATGGGATCATCAAGCCCATTCGTTGTGGTATTACTAACTGGTCCTATGGGATCATCAAGCCCATTCGTTGTGTTATTACTAACTGGTCCTATGGTATCATCAAGCCCATTCGTTGTGGTATTACTAACTGGTCCTATGGGATCATCAAGCCCATTCGTTGTGGTATTACTAACTGGTCCAATGGGATCATCAAGCCCATTCGTTGTGTTATTACTAACCGGACCTATGGGATCATCAAGCCCATTCGTTGTTGTATTACTAACTGGTCCTATGTGATTATCAAGCCCATTCGTTGTGGTATTACTAACTGGTCCTATGGGATCATCAAGCCCATTCGTTGTGTTATTACTAACTGGTCCTATGGGATCATCAAGCCCCTTCGTTGTGTTATTACTAACTGGTCCTATGGGATCATCAAGCCCATTTCTTGTGTTATTACTAACTGGTCCTATGGGATCATCAAGCCCCTTGGTTGTGTTATTACTAACTGGTCCTATGGGATCATCAAGCCCATTCGTTGTGTTATTACTAACTGGTCCTAAGGGATCATCAAGCCCATTCGTTGTTGTATTACTAACTTGTCCTATGGGATCATCAAGCCCATTCGTTGTGGTATTATTAACTTGTCCTATGGGATCATCAAGCCCATTCGTTGTGTTATTACTAACCGGTCGTATGGGATCATCAAGCCCATTTGTTGTGTTACTAACTAGTCCTATGGGATCATCAAGCCCATTCGTTGAGGTATTACTAACTGGTCCTATGGGATCATCAAGCCCCTTCGTTGTGGTATTACTAACTGGTCCTATAGGATCATCAAGCCCATTCGTAGTGTTATTACTAACTGGTCCTATGGGATCATCAAGCCCCTTCGTTGTGGTATTACTAGCTGGTCCTATGGGATCATCAAGCCCATTCGTTGTGGTATTACTAATTGGTCCTATGGGATCATCAAGCCCATTCGTTGTGGTATTATTAACTCGTCCTATGGGATCATCAAGCCCCTTCGTTGTGTTATTACTAACTGGTCCTATGGTATCATCAAGCCCATTCGTTTTGGTAGGACTAACTGGTCCTATTGGATCATCAAGCCCATTCGTTGTGTTATTACTAACTGGTCCTATGGGATCATCAATCCCATTCGGTGTGTTATTACTAACTGGTCCTATGAGATCATCAAGCCCATTCGTCGAGTTATTACTAACTGGTCCTATGGGATCATCAGCCCATTCGTAGTGTTATTACTAACTGGTCCTATGGGATCATCAAGCCCATTCGTTGTGTTATTACTAACTGGTCCTATGGGATCATCAAGCCCATTCGTTGTGGTATTACTAACTGGTCCTATGGGATCATCAATCCCATTCATTGTGTTATTACTAACTGGTTCTATGGGATCATCAAGCCCATTCGTTGTGTTATTACTAACCGGTCCTAAGGGATCATCAAGCCCATTCGTTGTGGTATTACTAATTGGTCCTATGTGATCATCAAGCCCATTCGTTGTGTTATTACTAACCGGTCTTATGGGATCATCAAGCCCATTCGTTGTGTTATTACTAACCGGTCCTGTGTTATCATCAAGCCCATTCGTTGTGTTATTACTTACTGGTCCTATGGGATCATCAAGCCCATTCGTAGTGTTATTACTAACTGGTCCTATGGGATCTTCAAGCCCATTCGTTGTGGTATTACTAGCTGGTCCTATGGGATCATCACGCCCATTCGTTGTGGTATTACTAACTGGTCCTACGGGATCATCAAGCCCATTCGTTGTGTTATTACCAACTGGTCCTATGGGATCATCACGCCCATTCGTTGTGGTATTACTAACTGGTCCTACGGGATCATCAAGCCCATTCGTTGTGTTATAACTAACTGGTCCTATGGGATCATCAAGCCCTTTCGTTGTGGTATTACTAACTTGTCCTATTGGATCATCAAGCCCATTCGTTGTGATATTACTAACTGGTCCTATGGGATCATCAAGCCCATTCGTTGTGGTATTACTAACTGCTCCTATGGGATCATCAAGCCCATTTGTTGTGGTATTACTAACTCGTCCTATGGGATCATCAAGCCCATTCGTTGTGGTATTACTAACTTGTCCTATGGGATCATCAAGCCCATTCGTTGTGGTATTACTTACCGGTCCTATGGAATCATCAAGCCCATTTGTTGTGTTACTAACTGGTCCTATGGGATCATCAAGCCCATTCGTTATGTTATTACTAACTGGTCCTATGGGATCATCAAGCCCCTTCGTTGTGGTATTACTAACTGGTCTTATGATATCATCAAGCCCTTTCGTAGTGTTATTACTAACTGTTCCTATGGGATCATCAAGCCCATTCGTAGTGTTATTACTAACTGGACCTATGGGATCATCAAACCCATTCGTTGTGTTATTACTAACTGGTCCTATGGGATCATCAAGCCCATTCGTTGTGTTATTAGTAACTGGCCCTATGGGATCATCAAGCCCATTCGTTGTGTTATTACTAACTTGTCCTATGGGATCATCAAGCCCATTCTTTGTGTTATTACTAACTGGTCCTATGGGATCATCAAGCCCATTCGTTGTTGTATTACTAACTGGTCCTATTGGATCATCAAGCCCATTCGTTGTGATATTACTAACTGGTCCTATGGGATCATCAAGCCCATTCCTTGTGGTAATACTAACTGGTCCTATGGGATCATCAAGCCCATTCGTTGAGTTATTACTAACAGGTCCTATGGGATCATCAAGCCCATTCGTTGTTTTATTACTAACTGGTCCTATGGGATCATCAAGCCCATTCTTTGTGTTATTACTATCTGGTCCTATGGGATAATCAAGCCCATTCGTAGTGTTATTACTAACTGGTCCTATGGGATATCAAGCCCATTCGTTGTGGTATTAATAACTGGTCCTATGGGATCATCAAGCCCATTCGTTGAGTTATTACTAACCGGTCCTATGGGATCATCAAGCCCATTCGTTGTGGTATTACTAACTGGTCCTATTTAATCATGAAGCCCATTCGTTGTAGTATTACTAACTGGTCCTATGGGATCATCAAGCCCATTCGTTGTGTTATTACTAACCTGTCTTATGGGATCATCAAGCCCATTCGTTGTGGTATTACTTACTGGTCCTATGGGATCATCAAGCCCATTCGTTGTGGTATTACTAACTGGTCCTATGGCATCAACACGCCCATTATATGTGTTATTACTAACCGGTCCTATGGGATCATCAAGCCCATTTGTTGTGTTACTAACTGGTCCTGTGGGATCATCAAACCCATTCGTTGTGGTATTACTAACTGGTCCTATGGGATCATCAAGCCCATTCGTTGTGGTATTACTAACTTGTCCTATGGGATCATCAAGCCCATTCATTGTGGTATTACTAACTCGTCCTATTGGATCATCAAGCCCATTCGTTATGTTATTACTAACCGGTCCTATGGGATCATCAAGCCCATTTGTTGTGTTACTAAATGGTCCTATGGAACATCAAGCCCATTCGTTGTGTTATTACTAACTGGTCCTATGGGATCATCAAGCCCATTCGTAGTGTTATTACTAACTGGTCCTATGGGATCATCAAGCCCCTTTGTTGTGGTATTACTAACTGGTCCTATGGGATCATCAAGCCCTTTCGTAGTGTTATTACTAACTGGTCCTATGGGATCATCAAGCCCATTCGTTGTGTTATTACTAACTGGTCCTATGGGATCATCAAACCCATTCGTTGTGTTATTACTAACTGGTCCTATGGGATCATCAAGCCCATTCATTGTGTTATTACTAACTGGTCCTATGGGATCATCAAGCCCATTCATTGTGGTATTACTAACTGGTCCTATGGGATTATCAAGCCCATTCGTTGTGATATTACCAACTGGTCCTATTGGATCATCAAGCCATTCGTTGAGTTATTACTAACCGGTCCTATGGGATTATCAAGCCCATTCGTTGTGTTATTACTAACTGGTCCTATGGGATCATCAAGCTCATTCGTTGTGGTATTACTAACTAGTCCTATGGGATCATCAAGCCCATTCGTTGTGTTATTACTAACCGGTCCTATGGGATCATAAAGCCCATTCGTTGTGGTATTACTAACTGGTCCTATGGGATCATCAAGCCCATTCGTTGTGTTATTACTATCTGGTCCTATGGGATAATCAAGCCCATTCGTTGTGTTATTACTAACTGATCCTATGGGATCATCAAGCCCCTTCGTTGTGTTATAACTAACTGGTCCTATGGGATCATCAAGCCCATTCGTTGTGTTATTACTAACTGGTCCCATGGGATCATCAATCTCATTCGTTGTGTTATTACTAACTGGTCCCATGGGATCATCAAGCCCCTTCGTTGATCAAGCCCATTCGTTGTGGTATTACTCACTGGTCCTATGGGATCATCAAGCCCATTCGTTGTGTTATTACTAACCGGTCCTATGGGATCATCAAGCCCATTCGTTGTGGTATTACTAACTGATCCTATGGGATCATCAAGCCCATTCGTTGTGTTATTACTAACCGGTCCTATGGGATCATCAAGCCCATTTGTTGTGTTACTAACTGGTCCTGTGGGATAATCAAGCCCATTCGTTGTGTTATTACTAACTGGTCCTATAGGATCATCAAGCCCATTCGTAGTGTTATTACTAACTGGTCCTATGGGATCATCAAGCCCATTCGTTGTGGTATTACTAACTGGTCCTATGGGATCATCAAGCCCATTCGTTGTGTTATTACTAACTGGTCCTATGGGATCATCAAGCCCATTCGTTGTGTTATTATTAACTGGTCCTATGGGATCATCAAGCTCATTCGTTGTGGTATTTCTAACTTGTTGTATGGGATCATCAAGCCCCTTCGTTGTGGTATTACTAACTTGTCCTATGGGATCATCAAGCCCATTCGTTGTGTTATTACTAACCGGTCCTGTGGGATCATCAAGCCCATTTGTTGTGTTACTAACTGGTCCTGTGGGATAATCAAGCCCATTCTTTGTGTTATTACTAACTGGTCCTATGGGATCATCAAGCCCCTTCGTTGTGGTATTACTAACTGGTCCTATGGGATCATCAAGCCCATTCGTAGTGTTATTACTAACTGGTCCTATGGGATCATCAAGCCCCTTCGTTGTGTTATTACTAACTGGTCCTATGGGATCATCAAGCCCCTTCGTTGTGGTATTACTAACTGGTCCTATGGGATCATCAAGCCCATTCGTAGTGTTATTGCCAATTGGTCCTATGGGATCATCATGCCATTCTTTTTGTTATTACTAACTGGTCCT
The DNA here is from genome assembly GCA_037043455.1 of Cyrtodaria siliqua. Lineage (NCBI taxonomy): Eukaryota > Metazoa > Mollusca > Bivalvia > Adapedonta > Hiatellidae > Cyrtodaria > Cyrtodaria siliqua. Next base: position 76,774 of record JAWPHD010011511.1, read on the forward strand.
ATGGGTTCATCAAGCCCCTTCGTTGTGGTTTTAAAGTAAAATACCGCTTAAACCGGTGATCGGGGAGGTGAGAGGTGTTGCACTTTATAATACATCTTAAAAACCGACTCAATAAAACCGAGTTGCTATTTTGCTTTCTTATTTGTTTTTGTTGCTTCCTATGGAGCCCTGTTTAAGTATTTATTACTATGTTAATTTAAAATTATCCACGTGATAGCAAGCTGTTTTACAATAGTTCATTAGTATCTGATGTAGCTAGAGAGGTAGCTTTTTAAGGGACATAGGCAATCTTGAGTTTTGTATTAAAAAATAAAACTTGCACCTGAATGTATTTATCATTTTGACTTTAAATAATTAAATAAAACAAGAGCTGTCGGAGAACACGCAGCTCGACTATTCGATTTTTTCAGAGAATAATAAATTATATAGCCAGTATATACCATCAGAAAACAAGGCTAAAACAATGTGGGGGTGGGGTTGGGGGTGGGGGTGTGGTGGGTATAGAAACTCGGGGCCGATATAAAATTATTGTTAGAATCTCATACAAATTATAGTAAAATTTGGAGCAGGGTGTGACATTTTTATTTTTTATTTTTATCAGTTTTAATCCAAAATTGCTGTCATTTTAAAGAAATTTTCGATCGGGGAGTGGATATCTGGCGAATTTTTATTGTGTCCTCATTTCCTCATGTCCTCATTTCAGTTTGTTTTTTGTTATTGATATTTCACCTGTGTATTTGAATTTAATCTAAATTGTTTTATATGTAAATGATTGCGTTCAAATTAAAATTTTAATATCCAAATAATGAAAGATAAAATGAAAACAATTCCCCTCCCCTTGTTTTCCTTGTGAGGGGAGCCCATAAACCAATGAGGGGGGTGGGGGTGGGGGTGGGGGCAGGGCGGGGGCGCATCATTGATATAGGTGTAGATTTGATAAAACAAAACAACACAGACATGTAAACAAACACAAAAAAAAACATTAGGGGTGTGGTGGTGATGGGGTGTTGAGATGGTTGCGGGGTGGTGGCGAAACATATTGATAACTGATAACTGATAAAACAAAACAACACAGATATATGCAAAAACAAACAAACACAAAAAAGAGGATGGAATGTGTGGGGTAACATAGCTATATGTGTAAAAATTGATCGAAACAACACAGAAATATGTAAAAAATAAATAAAAAAAATATAAAAAACAACCGAGACTTGAGTAGGGGGAGGCGTGTGGGGGGTTGGGGGGGGGGGGGGGGGGGCGCAGTGGGAAGGGGTGTAACATAGCTATGTGTGTAAGAATTGACCAAAACAAAACAACATAAAACTATGTAAAAAAAAAAGTTTCGACTGAATGGGGGTGGGTAAAAGGGGGGGGGGGGGTTTTGGGGGACCGTGGGGGGGGGGGGGGGGGGGGGGGGGGGCAACATAGCTATATGTGTAAGAATTGACCAAAACAACACAGATATATGCAAAAAACAAAAACAGTTTCGAGTGGGGGAGGAGGGCGGGGGAATGCGAGGAAATGCGGGAGGGCTGGGGTTTGTAGTGGCAGGGGGCGTATAGAAAGAGGGTGGGGTCTGGGGGTTGGGCAACATGGCTATATGTGTAAGAATTGACCAAAACAACACAGAAATATATTATGTAAAAAAAAAATTCGAGTGGGATGGAGGAGGGCGGGGGAATGCGGGCGGGCGGAAGTTGGGGGTGGCAACATACCTATATGTGTAAGAATTGACCAAAACAACACAGAAATATGAAAAAAAATAACGGTTTCGAGTGGGGGAGGAGGGCGTGGGAATGCGGGAGGGCGGGAATTGGGATGGCAACATAGCTATATGTGTAAGAATTGACCAAAACAAGAAGAAGACTTTTGAGTGGGGGGTGAGGCGTGGGGGGGGTGGGGGCGCAGTGTGGGGGGGGGGGGCTGGGGGAACACAGAAATATATAAACAAAAATTCAAATAAATCGCGGTTCGAATGGAGGAGGCGTGGGGCGCAGTGGGCGGCGGCAACATAGCTATGTGTGTAAGAATTGACCAAAACAACACAGAAATATATATATAAAAAAGATTCGAGTGGGGGAGGAGGGCGGGGGAATGCGGGCGGGCGGGGGTTGTGGGTTGCAACATAGCTATTTGTGTAAGAATTGACCAAAACAACGCAACATATGTAAAAAAAAGAGTTTCGAGTGTGGGGAGGGGGAGGGGGAGGTGGGGTAGGAGGGGGAGGATGGGGGAGGAGGGGAATACGGGAGGGCGGGAGTTGGGGTGGCAACAGAGCTATATGTGTAAGGCATGACCAACAGAAAACAGAAATATGTATAAAAACAGTTTTGAGTGGGTGGGGGTGGGTAAGGCAGGGGGAGGCCTGAGGGGCAACTTAGCTATATGTGTAAGACATGACCAAAACAACAAAGAAATATGCATAAAAAAAGAGTTCCAAGTCTTGGGGTGGCGAGGAGGGCGTGGGAATGCGGGTGGGCGGGATTTGGGGGTGGCACCATAGCTATATGTGTAAGAATTGACCAAAACAACAAAAACATATGTAAAAAAAAGAAAAATGTTTCGAGTGGGAGAGGAAGGGTGGAAAAAAGCGGAGGGTGGGGTTTGGGGTGGCAGGGGGAGAGGATGTGGTTGGGCGGTGGCGGTTGAGCCATATAGCTATATGTGTAAGAATTGATCAAAACAACAACAAAATATGTAAAAAAAAGAAAAGAAAAAAGTTTCGAGTGGGAGAGGAGGGTGGAGGAATGCGGGAGGGTGGGGTTTGGGGTGGCAGGGGGAGAGGAAGTGGGTGGGCGGTGAGGGTCGTTCAATATAGATATATGTGTAATAATTGAACAAAACAACGAAACTTATGTAAAAAAAAATAAAAAAATACTTTGGAGTGGGGGAGGAGGGTGGGGAATGCGGGAGGGTGGGGGTTGAGGGTGGCAGGAGAGAGGAAGTGGGTGGGGGTTGGACAACATAGTTATATGTGTAAAAATTGACGAAAACAACAAAAAAATATGTAAAACAAAGAAAGAAAAAAAATTCGAGTGGGGGAGCCTCTTTCATAACAGATAGACCAAAACAACGCAAAAATATGTAAAAAATAAAAAAAATAGTTTCGAGTGGTGGGGTAAGGCAAGAGGGGAGAGGAATTGAGTGGGGGTGGGAGTTGGGAAACATAGCTATATGTGTAAGAATTTACCAAAACAACCCCTGAAATATGTAAAAAAAAAAGAAAAAAGTTTCTATATGTATAAGACCAAAAGAAAACAGAAATATGCATAAAACAAATAGTTTTCAGTGGGTGGGGGGAGATAACATATGGGGGCCTGCGGGGGAGCTATATATGTAAGACATGACCAAAACAACACAGAAATATGTATAAAAAAAGAGTTTCGAGTCGTGGGGTGAGGGCGTGGGGAATGCGGGTGGGCGGGTGTTGGGGTGGCAACATAGCTATATGTGTAAGAATTGACGAAAACAACAAACAAAATATGCAAAAAAATATACAAAACAGTTTCGAGTGAAATATGAAATAAAATGGCGGTGGTTGGGAGTGACAGTTGGGAGAGCAAGTGGGTGGGGTGGGGTTTGGGGTGTTGGGAATTGACCAAAACAACACAAAAAATAAATAATGTTAACAAAAAATCGAGTGGGGGGAGGAGGGCGGTGGAAATGCGAGCGGGCTAGGGTTGAGGGTGGCAACATATCTATATGCGTAAGAATTGACCAAAACAACCACAGAAATATGCAAAATAAGGGGGGGGGGTAGGGCGTGTGGGGGTGGCAACATAGCTGTATGTGTAAGAATTGACCAAAACAACACAAAAATATGAAAAAAAAAGTTTCGAGTGGGGGGAGAGGAGGGCGGAGGAATGCGGGGTGAGCGGGGATTGGGGGTGTCAACATAGCTATATGTGTAGGAATGTGTAGAAAATATACAAATACCCACACTATTTACATCTAGAAAGAATATCTAAAATGTTATCAAGTGTGGAACGTATACTCTTTATTTTCCTCCATAGGTATTTGAGGATACCTCTTCAGCTTTGAGAATGGCAGCCGTTACGTACTGGGAACCTTCATACAAATACAGATCACCAAATCATTAAATCGTAAAAATAGACCTATAGTGAAAAGTGTCACTGTAAATACCATTATGTTAATCACGCATCAATGTAGATAAATTAACCGAAGGGTAATTTTCTTAATTTTGTTGAAGGAAAACATAAGTAGGTCAAGTTGTCGTTAGAACGTTTACTCTCCACGTAGTAAAGTTATGCTAGGCGGTAACTCTGTAACGCACGTGTATTCATTATCTAATCATATCTAACCAACTATTCTCCCTTTAATCATCGATTACTTTGAAGTAACAATGCTGTGTTTGGGTAGTCCTTATTCTGCGTTTTAACTAAACGTGTGTTATTATATGCTTTGCGTAATAATAACCTGAATGAATATTATCACTAAATTTGATTGGATACTCGTAATAAGAGGATATAACTAATAGCAGAATGGAGTCACACTCTAATACCAAGCACACTACGATACATGTCGCACCAATCGTACAGATAATCATATGTATCCCATACTTTGATTATTATGTTTGAATATAGTCACTTATAAGTAACATATATGTGACTTGTACTTTTTACATTTAGGCCACTTCTTTGCCACATATAAATCACTTATAAATCGCATATAAGTCACTATAAGTGACAGAGTACTAGGTATATAAGTGGCTTTTAAATGAAATATGACTTATGTTACTGGCCTAATTAAGTGTATTGAATTGAATTGAATGTTGTTAAACGGCTCATCAACACAGTATATGTTATTTAGAGCCGCCCCAGAGAGAGGGGAAGGATACATAGGAATCCTGGAACCTGCCCTACTCTTATTATCGAATAGATTCCTATGGTTCTTTAACGTGCTCGGAGAATAGACCGATACACGGGACCGCCCGGTTTACGTCCCCATCCGACGGACGAGGCTAAGGGTAAGTGTCTTGCCCAAGAACACACCGACGGAACTCAGTGGCAGCACGAATAGGTTTATATGCCACATATAACCCAAACGTATTAGTCACTTATATTTATTTTCTGTAAGGGTAGGTCAGACACATTAAAAGTAAAACAAGTTTCAAATGTAGGTTTATTTTATTTCAGTAACATAAAAAACGTACACACATGTAGCCTTGCTTACACTACAAGGACAAAACAAACGTGAATAATAAGTAGGTCATATGTTATGCATTTCTATCCAAGTATTCCACTTTTACCTCAACATGTTTTGATACATATTTCTTTGTGTAATAATTAACAGAAAAAACACACTATTATATAGCATATTTTATATCATATATTACTACGCAGGTCGAGCTTTGTCGGTTTTCGGACATGTACATAATTCATGTATAACTTTATTGAATAGACAGTTTTGAGACGATCATTAACTACGTATGCACTTAGAGAATAGTTCATGGCGGGGATTTCTTTATTTACACTGTCCCGTTTAATTGGGATGAGGTTTGGTGCAACATGGAACCTGGTTGAAACCCCCAGCGGCCTTTTTGCCACTGACGGTTCCAATGCGGTAGCCCTACTGTCAACCCGTTTTGTGTTTGTGACGTCATATTAACGAATCGAATGTCGGACAATCATTTAATACATGTGATGTGAATACATATATAGACCTTTAGACATTTGAAGTGAAGTAGTGATTGAACTTTACGTTTCCATATGTTTGTAATTATCATAAATACTAAGATAATATTATAGTGTAACTGTAAATATCACGTTGCAAATGATATTACAACAATAAACCTACTCAACATTTGACTTTTGATATCGTTGGTTTAAAAAGAAAAAATACAAATACACGTGATATTCAATACCAGAATGAAACAATGAATATAAAAATCGAGTTTTGAGCGAGGGTGGGGGTGGGGGTGGGGAAGACGCGGGGTGGGGGTGGGGGGAGGGCAACATATATGATTAAGAAGCTATGTAGGGAAATGACCAAAACAACACAGAAATATGTAAAAAAAATTAAAAATAAAAATATTCCAGTTTCGAGTGGTGGGGGCGTGGAGGAGAGGCAGGGGGTAGGGGGCAACATAGCTATGTGTAAGAATTGACGAAAACAACACAGAAATATGTAAACAAAAAAACGAGTTTCGATTGGGGGGGTGGGGGGGTTGGTGGAGGAAGAGGCAAGGGGTGTGGGGAGGAGGCAAGATATATGTGTAAGAAGCTATGTGTAAGAATTATCCAAAACAACACAGAAATATGTAGAAAAGTAAAAAGTAAATAAGTGTGTGTGTGTGTGGGGGAGGGTGGGGGGGGGGGGGGGGTGGGGGGGGGGCAACATAGCTATGTGTTAGAATTGACCAAAACAACACAGAAATATGTAAAAAAATATATAATTAAAAATCGAGTTTTGAGTGGGGGTTGGGGTGGGGGTGGGGGGTGGGGGAGAGG
>JAWPHD010011512.1:0-83231 GCA_037043455.1 Cyrtodaria siliqua
TACACATGCGCATACATTCAGGCGAGACACCATTTATGTGTCATGTCTGCAGTCAAGAATTCACTCGTCGTGGCTGTCTTACAGTACACATGCGCATACATTCAGGCGAGACACCATTTATGTGTCATGTCTGCATTCAAGAATTAACCCGTCGTGGCAGTCTTACAGTACACATGCGCATACATTCAGGCGAGACACCATTTATGTGTCATGTCTGCAGTCTAGAATTCACCCGTCGTGGCAGTCTTACAGTACACATGCGCATACATTCCGGCGAGACACCATTTATGTGTCATGTCTGCACTCAAGAATTCACCCGTCGTGGCAGTCTTACAGTACACATGCGCATACATTCAGGCGATACACCATTTATGTGTTATGTATGTAGTCAAGAATTCACCCGTCGTGGCAGTTTTACAGTCCACATGCGCATACATTCAGGCGAGACACCATTTATGTGTTATGTCTGCAGTCGAGAATTCGCCCGTCGTGTCAGTCTTACAGTACACATGCGCATACATTCAGGCGAGATACCATTTATGTGTCATGTCTGCAGTCAAGAATTCACTCGTCGTGGCAGTCTTACAGTACACATGCGCATACATTCAGGCGAGACACCATTTATGTGTCATGTCTGCAGTCAAGAATTAACCCGTCGTGGCAGTCTTACAGTACACATGCGCATACATTCAGGCGAGACACCATTTATGTGTCATGTCTGCAGTCAAGAATTCACCGTCGTGGCAGTCTTACAGTACACATGCGCATACATTCAGGCGAGACACCATTTATGTGTCATGCCTGCAGTGAAGAATTCACCCGTCGTGGCAGTCTTACAGTACACATGCGCATACATTCAGGCGAGACACCATTTATGTGTTGTCATGTCTGCAGTCAAGAATTCACCCGTCGTGGCAGTCTTACAGTACACATGCGCATACATTTAGGCGAGACACCATTTATGTGTCCTGTCAGCGGTCATGAATTCACCCATCGTGGCAGTCTTACAGTACACATGCGCATACATTCAGGCGAGACACCATTTATGTGTCATGTCTGCAGTCAAGAATTCACCCGTCGTGGCAGTCTTACAGTACACATGCGCATACATTCAGGCGAGACACCATTAATGTGTCATGTCTGCAGTCAAGATTTCACCCGTCGTGGCAGTTTTACAGTCCCCATGCGCATACATTCAGACGAGATACCATTTATGTGTTATGTCTGCAGTCAAGAATTCGCCCGTCGTGGCAGTCTTACAGTACACATGCGCATACATTCAGGCGAGACACCATTTATGTGTCATGTCTGCAGTCCATAATTCACCCGTCGTGGCAGACTAACAGTACACATGCGCATACATTCAGGCGAGACACCATTTATGTGTCATGTCTGCAGTCAATAATTATCCCGTCGTGAGAGTCTAACAGTACACATGCGCATACATTCAGGCGAGACACCATTTATGTGTTATGTCTGCAGTCAAGAATTCTCCCGTCGTGGCAGTCTTACAGTACACATACGCATACATTCAGGCGAGACACCATTTATGTGTCATGTCTGCCGTCAAGAATTCACCAGTCGTGGCAGTCTTACAGTACACATGCGCATACATTCAGGCTAGACACCATTTATGTGTTGTCATGTCTGCAGTCAATAATTCACCCATCGTGGCAGTCTTACAATTCACATGCGCATACATTCAGGCGAGACACCATTTATGTGTCATGTCTGCAGTCAAGAATTCTCCCGCCTTGGCAGTCTTACAGTACACATGCACATACATTCAGGCGAGACACCATTTATGTGTCATGTCTGCAGTCATGAATTCGCCGGTCGTGGCAGTCTTAAAGTAAACATGCGAATATATTCAGGCCAGACACCATTTATGTGTTATGTATGCAGTCAAGAATTCACCCGTCGTGGCAGTTTTACAGTCCACATGCGCATACATTCAGGCGAGACACCATTTATGTGTCATGTCTGCAGTCAAAAATTCTCCCGCCGTGGCAGTCTTGCAGTACACATGAGAATACATTCAGGCGAGACACCATTTATGTGTCATGTCTGCAGTCAAGAATTCACCCGTCGTGGCAGTCTTACAGTACACGTGCGCATACATTCAGGCGAGACACCATTTATGTGTTATGTCTGCAGTCAAGAATTCTCCCGTCGTGAGAGTCTTACAGTACACATGCGCATACATTTAGGCGAGACACCATTTATGTGTTATGTCTGCAGTCAAGAATTCTCCCGTCATGGCAGTCTTACAGTACACATGCGCATACATTCATGCGAGACACCATTTATGTGTCATGTCTGCAGTCAAGAATTCACCCGTCGTGGCAGTCTTACAGTACACATGCGCATACATTCAGGCGAGACACCATTTATGTGTTGTCATGTCTGCAGTCAATAATTCACCCATCGTGGCAGTCTTACAGTTCACATGCGCATACATTCTGGCGAGACACCATTTATGTGTCATGTCTGCAGTCAAGAATTTTCCCGTCTTGGCAGTCTTACAGTACACATGCACATACATTCAGGCGAGACACCATTTATGTGTTATGTCTGCAGTCAAGAATTCTACCATCGTGGCAGTCTTACAGTACACATATGCATACATTCAGGCGAGACACTATTTCTGTGTTATTTCTGCAGTCAAGAATTCTCCCGTCGTGAGAGTCTTACAGTACACATGCGAATACATTCAGGCGAGACACCATTTATGTGTCATGTCTGCAGTCATGAATTCGCCCGTCGTAGCAGTCTTAAAGTAAACATGCGCATACATTCAGGCCAGACACCATTTATGTGTTATGTATGCAGTCAAGAATTCACCCGTCGTGGCAGTTTTACAGTCCACATGCGCATACATTCAGGCGAGACACCATTTATGTGTTATGTCTGCAGTCAAGAATTCGCCCGTCGTGGCAGTCTTACAGTACACATGCGCATAAATTCAGGCGAGACACCATTTATGTGTCATGTCTGCAGTCAAGAATTCACTCGTCGTGGCAGTCTTACAGTACATATGCGCATACATTCAGGCGAGACACCATTTATGTGACATGTCTGCAGTCAAGAATTAACCCGTCGTGGCAGTCTTACAGTACACATGCGCATACATTCAGGCGAGACACCATTTATGTGTCATGTCTGCAGTCAAGAATTCACCCGTCGTGGCAGTCTTACAGTACTCATGCGCATACATTCAGGCGAGACACCATTTATGTGTCATGTCTGCAGTCAAGAATTCACCCGTCGTGGCAGTCTTACAGTACACATGCGCATACATTCAGGCGAGACACCATTTATGTGTTATGTATGTAGTCAAGAATTCACCCGTCGTGGCAGTTTTACAGTCCACATGCGCATACATTCAGGCGAGACACCATTTATGTGTTATGTCTGCAGTCAATAATTCGCCCGTCGTGGCAGTCTTACAGTACACATGCGCATACATTCAGGCGAGACACCATTTATGTGTCATGTCTGCAGTCAAGAATTATCTCGTCGTGGCAGTCTTACAGTACACATGCGCATACATTCAGGCGAGACACCATTTATGTGTCATGTCTGCAGTCAAGAATTAACCCGCCTTGGCAGTCTTACAGTACACATGCGCATACATTCAGGCGAGACACCATTTATGTGTCATGTCTGCAGTCAAGAATTCACCCGTCGTGTTAGTCTTACAGTACACATGCGCATACATTCAGGCGAGACACCATTTATGTGTCATGCCTGCAGTGAAGAATTCACCCGTCGTGGCAGTCTTACAGTACACATGCGCATACATTCAGGCCAGACACCATTAATGTGTTGTCATGTCTGCAGTCAAGAATTCACCCGTCGTGGCAGTCTTACAGTACACATGCGCATACATTTAGGCGAGACACCATTTATGTGTCCTGTCAGCGGTCATGAATTCACCCATCGTGGCAGTCTTACAGTACACATGCGCATACATTCAGGCGAGACACTATTTATGTGTCATGTCTGCAGTCAAGAATTCACCCGTCGTGGCAGTCTTACAGTACACATGCGCATACATTCAGGCGAGACACCATTTATGTGTCATGTCTGCAGTCAAGAATTCTCCCGTCTTGGCAGTCTTACAGTACACATGCACATACATACAGGCGAGACACCATTTATGTGTTATGTCTGCAGTCTAGAATTCTCCCATCGTGGCAGTCTTACAGTACACATGCGCATACATCAGGCGAGACACTATTGATGTGTTATGTCTGCAGTCAAGAATTCTCCCGTCGTGGCAGTCTTACAGTACACATGCGCATACATTCAGGCGAGACGCCATTTATGTTTCATGTCTGCAGTCAAGAATTCTCCCGTCGTGGCATTCTTACAGTACACATGAGCATACATTCAGGCGAGACACCATTTATGTGTCATGTCTGCAGTCAAGAATTCACCCGTCGTGGCAGTTTTACAGTACACATGCGCATACATTCAGGCGAGACACCATTTATGTGTTATGTCTGCAGTCAAGAATTCTCCCGTCGTGAGAGTCTTACAGTACACATGCGCATACATTCAGGCGAGACACCATTTATGTGTTATGTCTGCAGTCAAGGATTCTCCCGTCGTGGCAGTCTTACAGTACACATGCACATACATTCAGGCGAGACACCATTTATGTGTCATGTCTGCAGTCATGAATTCGCCCGTCGTGGCAGTCGTAAAGTAAACATGCGCATACATTCAGGCGAGACACCATTTATGTGTTATGTATGCAGTCAATAATTCACCCGTCGTGGCAGTTTTACAGTCCACATGCGCATACATTCAGGCGAGACACCATTTATGTGTTATGTCTGCAGTCAAGAATTCGCCCGTCGTGGCAGTCTTACAGTACACATGCGCATACATTCAGGCGAGACACCATGTATGTGTCATGTCTGCAGTCCATAATTCACCCGTCGTGGCAGTCTAACAGTACACATGCGCATACATTCAGGCGAGACACCATTTATGTGTCATGTCTGCAGTCAATAATTAACCCGTCGTGGCAGTCTTACAGTACACATGCACACACATTCAGGCGAGACACCATTTATGTGTCATATATACAGGCAGGAATTCACACGTCAACGCAATCTTACAGCGCACATGCACACACATACAGGCGAGACCCAATTTAAGTGTAGCATTTGCTGCAAAGGATTTATCCAGTCTAGTAATCTTGAAACACATACAGGCGAGACAGCATTTGTATGTGGCGTTTGCAGTAAAGAATGTATCCAGTCTAGAGATCTTAAGATACACTGGCTCACAAACACAGACGAGACAGCATTTAAGTGTTACGTGTGCAGTCAAGAATTTACCCGTCAAAGCAGTCTTACAGTACACATGTGCATACATTCAGGCGAGACACCATTTATGAGTCATGTCTGCAGTCAAGAATTCACCCGTCGTGGCAGTCTAACAGTGCACATGCGCATACATACAGGCGAGGCAGCATTTAAGTGTAGCATTTGCAGCAAAGCATTTATCAAGTCAAGTAATCTAAAAAGACACATATGCAAGCATACAGGAGAAAAACTGTTTAAGTGTAGCATTTGCAGTAAACAGTTGATACAGTCGAGTGATCTTAAAATACACATGCGTACACACACAGGCGAGACACCATTTAAGTGCAGGGTCTGCAGCTAAGGATTTACTCATTCGGGCAGTCTTACAAAATGCATGAGCAAACATTAAGGCGAACCATTATTTCATTTTACAGCCTGGATCATAGGATTTACCAAATCACTTGATCTGCAAATGAGCATGGTCTGCCATACACGAGATTGAAAATGATTAGTTGTATAATATTTTGTATACGAAACATGCATGTTTATATAGTTGATTGACTCACATTCTTCCAGACAAGAGCCAACCCATTTGCTAGTGTCTTGTAGACTAGATCTAACTTCGCACCAGATACATTTCTCTGTTAACTATACTATTATCACTCCTTGGGAATCTGTAAATTGCGAGAACAGGTTAGTGCATAGTACGAAAGGTTTGATCAATGCAGTTTAAAAACACACTTTGACGTTGTTTATTTTGTGTGTCTTATCATGATTATCATGAAACTCCGTCAATTTCAAACACAAATATTATACTTGGAATTATTAAAGTAATACCCGATAATCATTCTTGTCTTTTCAGTTTCGTAAATTGTGTTATGTGTATCTAGTTATTCTATTTGATTTTCATAATTTGTAGAAATTATGTATAAAGTCATCAAAGTATCACAGTTGTGAACAACAAATACCAAAGCTGTATGGGTAATGTATCAATTTATATGTGCCAACACAATTTAAACTACTTAAACTAAAGCACTCAGAAAATATCTACAGTTGTGTTACTGTCCGCTACGGAGTAGATGCGATCACCGTACTAAATGTTAGCGTCTACACCAGTAGCTGTAGCACGAAACATAGCGCTTATAAGATACGAATATACGCTTGTGTGATAGCGATCTGATTCTATCTGTGTTCGCTGCTTACAGATTCCCCAAGAGTGATTATGATATTATCCATCTCTATATTGTTAAACGATTGGGAAACTATGCATGTTTGTATCACTTGTTAATGTTTGGTTGCCGTTCAGAAGAATGTTGATCTCTGGTTTGATGTTAAGTTGCAGCAAGATATGCACTATGTAGCTTTAAGATGATGATTCATAATATACTTGGTTGTGTATAGTACCGGTAGATAGATCTATCACACCAGTCCCGACTAATATACGGGATTCAAGCCTAAGGGGAGTCAGTGGTGTAATAGTTAGCAGATTGAACTGTCACGCCGGCAGTCCGGGTTCGATTCCTGCAGCTGACTTCCCGGCTGGTGTTCAGTGCTGGGTGATTACCTAATTGGGTACTGTTTCCAGCAGTACTAGCATATAATGGATGCCGGGGAAGTAAGAAGACACCTGCCGTGGGCTCGACTGGAAATTAGTTGTTCCATCCATTCCAGGTGTGGACTTTCGTCGACTACCCACGTTAAATAATTGACCTTTACCTTTTTTATATAGATTATTTAATGCAAATACTTAATTATCGCCCTTTCTCCATTTACATAGTTTATTGATGCCAACAGCACAGAACTTTGATTAACGATTATTGGTAAGAGCATAATCATTAGAATTGGTATGTACCTTATTTTCAAAAGTTTGTTTAACCTTTAATATTTTAAGATATACATAAACATTTGGTCGAGAAATCCGTTGTTTGTACAAGATCACTGCATTAAAAGCGATATCTATTAAGCAATACTCGTGTGCTGAATCTTTACTCGGTTCATTTCATTCACGTCTCACAACACAGTTAATTTTACATAGCTCTGCATATGTAGCAGGACCCCTCTGGACCACTGTAGAACTTAATGAATTTTCTTAAAAATATTTTCTTTGTGAAACTTGATGTCTGTTGCACGAAATATCCAACAAAAAACACGGGGTTGACCAATTTGCTTTTTTTTAATATCAATAGTTTTAAGAGACTCTCTTGAATTTGTCCATTTCACTGACATTTTCAAATGTATCACTACCCAGTATTAGATTCTCATGTCTGGGCTCAGAAACATTCAGGCATATCTTAACCTGTATGAAATCATGAACTTGTCCCATTCTTGTCACCTGCAACAAAAAAAGAGAAAATATTTGCACATTTTAAGAAATAAGCAAGAACCGAATAACACAGATTTTTTTTTAAGCTCCAGAAAGTTCCTACCGTGACTGGCAAGGGAAATAACTGTTTAGTGAGACCTTCAGTTGTCTGATTTCTCAGTGATAACAGCAAAACTATTGGATACTATCACTAAGATTTAGAAGGGATGCTGGTAAATATAACATAAATCAACATAAATGTTGTCCATCCTATATCCTTCGATTTATGTTATTTAAAAAATGTTATAACTGTGTCATGACTTTGACTAATGTTATCCTTCATCTCCAAGTGTGACCTTGACCTTTGTGGTTCGGACTTGAATATTGGTCCCGACATAGTACTTCATTACTTTCAATGTTACATTTGGTTCGTTTGACCTTTGCCCTCCAAGTGTTACCTTGACCATTGAGCTCAGATCTGATTCCTGTGAGCGACACAACTGACCACATATTTGTCTCCCAAGTGTGACCTTAACCTTTGAGTTAAGATATGGTTGGTGAGCTTGCTTGTGCAGTGTGGCGGCAGTAAAACGTCTTCCCGCGCTTGCAATCAGTACTGTTATTCATTCGATATTTGGAGATCGCTGAGCCCGATACTTATATTTAATACTGGGACCATACGCCGTACGACATGGGGAAGCAATAAACTCCATGTTCACCGCCATATGCATGCCATCTTCGAGATGGTTAAAATTTTGTAATATTGATTTTATTAATACTGAGTTATGCTCAACCGGGGCTAGAGGACGTGAGAGGTAGCTAGCATATTTAACTACCTCTCATGAACAGTCTCAATCAAACCGAGACTGCAATATTTCGTATGTGTCGTTTTCGGCCGTTTCCAAAGGTCCATTATCATACTCTTTTTTTAACCATCTTCTGCAATTAATATATGTGCAACAAACTGAATTTATGTATAAAGAACAAGGATTGTTCATCGCCGGGCAGATCAGGAATTTCCATTTTAATCCACGGTCCGCTGATCACCGGTCCGCTGATGTCCTGTAATTACGACACAAATACTTGCACTGGAAAATGACGATATTATTTCGTCTAGTAGTCAACTATAAATGATATTTCTTTAGCAATAGATGAACAACGACTATCAACAAAATCGTTTGTTAAAACACATAATATTATAATGGGAGAATTGAGGCAAAGATAAACTTGATGGCATTCAACTTCCAAGAAAAACGATTGAATTGGTAGGTAGGCAGCCTTGCATACACACATCAATGAAAACACGCACTTTTATTTCAAAATAAATAAGTTTTAAACTTGGTCTGACGGACTTTATTCGGTATCAAATGTGTCGTCGCAATGTGTAATGCCATTATAGACACTACCACATTTAGAATTTCCGTTCGTTTAGCGATGCAGCGGAACAACATACAACTGTTTAGATATAAGAACACAATCATTGTATTGGCTACTGACATATTTCAACTCAATATGCAAACTCGGAATAAATGAGTGTGCTGCATATGTGTAGTAATAGTATACACAACACTAGCACAGTTGTTGTATAGGTGTATACACAACACTAGCACAGTTGATGTATAGATGTATAAACACCACTAGCACAGTTGTTATATGTATGTGTATGTACACAACACTAGCACAGTTGGTGTACAGGTGTATACACAACACTAGCACAGTTTATGTATAGGTGTATACACAACACTAGTACAGTTGCTGTATAGGTGTATACACAACACTAGCCCAGTTGACGTATAGGTGCTGTAACCTACGTGGTAAACTCACTACTAGTATTCGCTACCTTAATGCTATGTTATACAGTCTACGATTGCATCAAGTTGAATGTCTGTTTCGTTTGAGAATCAGTACAAAACATACTTAATTGTAGTTAATCCCAGAACAGATATAATAGATATAACAAGATCGCAACAGAGGGACGCCATGGCCCACAAGAATTGAATTGAATGTTGTTTAACGAATCATCAACACAGTACAGGTTATTTAGAGCCGCCCCAGAGAGAGGAGAAGGATACATAGGAATCCGGGAACCTGCTCTACTCTTATTATCGAATAGATTCCTATGATTCTCTAACGTGCTCGGAGGATAGACCGAAGGGAAAGTGTCTTGCCCAAGAACACAACGACGGAAACTCAGTGGCACCGCGGAGGATTGAACCCGGGGCCTCCGGTTACAAATCCGCCGCGCTACCGACTGCGCCACGCCAGCCGATTTATATGTTATGTATGTGACAAAGGCTTAACGAAATTATCACATATTGCCGATCATGTGCGTACACATACTGCAGAGAAACCATTTCAGTGTACATAATGTGAGATGTATTGTGCACGCAAAATCTTCTCTAAACAGGGATATGAATTTACACACTGGAGAGAGACGATACATATGTCAAGTATGCAACACATGATTCACGAAATCATCATCTCCTACACGACATATGCATAATATTCATAATGGAGAGAAACCTTTTCAGTGTACAGAATGTCAGATGTATTTTGCCCGCAAGTCGATATCGACACACATACGGGGGAGAAACGATTTATATGAATGTGACAAAGGATTTACGCAATCCTCAGGTCTGACCCAACATATTCCTATTCATACTGGAGAGAAACTTGTTCAGTGTACATAATGTCAGATGTATTTTGCAAGCAAATAAGATCGCAAAAGACATATGGTATTCCGCACTAATATAAACGATTCATGTCATTTATGTTACAAAGGCTTTTTCTGAAATATGCTATAATTTGGCCGAGTTTGAAAGTAAGTATAAAAGTCGAACAAGAAATGCAGCTTTCACATAACACAGTAAACCCAAAAACGCAAAAAGACGAGCAAGAATTGCAAAAGTAATAATAAAGGCACAAACACAAAAAGGGCTGACAGTAGGGCTACCGCCTTGAAACTGTCAATGGCATCAAGGCCGCTGGGGTATTAAACCAGGCTCTAGGGTGCACCAAACCTCACATTTACCCTACTGTCATCCCAATTAAACGAGACAGTGTAAGTAAATAAATCCCCGCCATGAACTATTCTCTAACCAACAAGGCAGCATTGATAGGCAATAAAACACAAAGATGCTCGTGTATATATAAATACAAAAAAACAATAGCATAGAAAGCCACAAAGAAGGTTCTCATCAAAATCGGATTAGTAACACCGGAGCTATGAACCGTGATTTAGTTAAAATGCTGTATTTTGCCTCATTAAGATGATAGTTCCTTCATTTGGCCGGATTTTAATGAAACTTTGCATGGATGATCAGTACCAAATACGGTTATGCATGTCGTCCCCGTGTTCCGGTTGAATGATTTTTGGCAGCGTTATGGCCCTTTAAATGTTTTAATACACACAATTTGTCCGGACTATTTTTCTTGAACCCATGGCCGGATTTCAACAAAACTTTGCAGAAATGATCAGTACCAAGCCTACTTATGCCTGTCATGGCTGTATTTTTGTTGTAAGATATTTGGCCCTTTAAAGGTTTTAATACACACATTGTTTCCGGACTAGTTCTGAACTCTAATCTGGATTTCAGTGGAACTTTGCAGGGATAATCTGTACCTGACCTAGTTATGAATGCCATCGCCGTGTTCCGGTTGACTGATTTGTTGCGGAGTGATAGCGCTTTAAAGGTTTGAATACACTAACATTGTACAGGCTAGTTCTCCTGAACGCTGGACTGAATTTCAACGAAACTTGGCAGTGATGAGCAGTACCAAAAGAAATATAAAAAGATCGGACAGGGAAAGTAGCATTCAAGGAGGACAGTAAACCACAAAACACAGAAACAAACACGCAAACAGACAAACAAGAAGGCAAAAGCAATAATAAATGCAAACGACATCACAAACACAAAAAGGGTTGACAATAGGGCTACCGCCTTGGAACGGTCAGTGGCAAAGTAGGCCACTGGGGGTTTAAACCGGTTCTAGGGTGCACCAAACCTCACACTTACCCTACTGTCATCCCATTAAAACAGGACAGTGTAAATAAGGAAATCCCCGCCATGATCTAATCTCTAACCAACAAGGCAGCATCAACATGATCAATAGGCAATATAAGTAAAACACAAATATGCTCGTGTAAATATAATACAAAAAAAACAATTGCCTAGAAAGCCACAATGAAGGTACTCAATGACTTTGCAGAATCAGAGCAGTAAGAGAATAAACCATTAAGGGCACGACAAGAAAGATCATGGACAAACATCAAACGCCACCGTCCCAATGGGCTTTAGGTAGGCGTCATCATAGGGTCCACAGCCTGTCCGGTCATCGTAAAATTAAAGAGGAAAGCATAGTGGCGAACTGTAAAAGGGTCCACCAACAAGCATGCAGTACGTTGCAAAATGATAGGGTCATAACCTCTTTTGATAAACTTTTTAACAAGTTTAACAAAGATAGTATGAAAGTGATCATGACCTAGAATCTTACGAAGTTTATAAATCACATCACCCTAGAAGTCAGGTTGTGATAGCCTAGTTGCACATATCATCACCATGTTTTTGTTGAATGATTTTTGACAATTATTGCGCCTTATACACAAATTTTGTCCGGACTAGTCTTCCTGAACTCCTGGATTTCAGTGAAACTTGGCAGGAATGATCAGTATGACGTGTTCCCCACAACATGCTACATATAGCCAGTAGAGCGATACAGGCCCTATTGGGCCTCTTGTTTGTAGATATGTTTCGACAACACGTTTTATGCGCCCGTTTGAAAAAGAGTACATGGTATAAGGTTGTCCGACAATATTCAAGGTCTTTATCATGACACCGCGTATGCAAACGTGGAAACGTGATTCCATTTTAAATGGAGTGTCTACTATAAAATTTGCAGCAACTCTGCAATTCTGCAGGTAAGAAGGTTCTAGGCCCATTCACCATATTTTATCTTGATGTAAATGGAGGGTGAGCCTTGCATGTTCATTCTTTTTAGGCGCCATATAACTTTTCATGTGTTGGTGCGTCTTAAAACCCAATTCAAGTCAATTAGTTTGACAATAAGCAATTACGCATTCTTCATGATAACTTCGAAACCATACCGCTCATGATAATGAGCTACATTTCCCTTGAGGAGAGGAGGAAACAAGTTATTTTCTACGTTTGGTAGGTCAAGTGTCAAGGTTGCCATCACCTTATATGGAAATACACATTGTGTGATAACTTCAAAACCATAACACCCACATTCAGGAAATGTCATAGTAATTAGTAATATAATTGCTCCTTGGTGAGCGTAGAAACCTTTTGTTTTGGGGTTAAAAGTCAAGGTTGCAACGATCATATATAAATAAAATATGCATTCTGCGAGATAACTCTGAAAACATAACACCATATAAAACTTTGTTGGTATATTGCCGTTTAAGATAGGTGGAAGCCTATTGCTTTTGGGATCAGTTGATCATCAAGGTCACATTAACCTGACAATGAGCCAGTTCTTAGAAACACTCCTTCCACTGTAACTTGTCACTGTTAGACATACAATCATGGAACTTTACAGATATAGTACCCCTGTTTAAACAATGACTTATATTCATGTTTGGTCAAAGTTTAGGGCATTTGACGTTGTATTGTTAAACGCATTATCCTGTAAGGATGTAAAATGAATGAAAACGAATGAAATATATATCCAAAACAATGTAGGAAAACAGGATTCCCATGGGAAAAAAACAGTGCAGTATCAATAACTACCATGCTATGCCCAAGTGTGCACAAGTCACATTACCAATCTCAAGCGCAAGGCAACACATCATACTGAATCTGAGCTTCTGAGTTAAAATACTCAATCTTAAACAAACTGGCAGATTAGATTATTTTATGCCCCCGAAGGGTGGCACATAGTAGTCGCACTGTCCGTCCGTCAGTCAGTCAGACAGTCCCTACAATCGTGTCCGGTTAATAACTCTGAAAATGATGAACCGATTTTCAAATAACTTGGCATAATTGCTCACCACAACAAGAGGTCGTGTCGCGCACAAATTTCAGGCCTGTGGCTCCAAGGCTAAGGTCACACAGAGGTCACAGCTCAAAACAAAGTGCTTTCGTAACCGGTTAATAACTCGGACATTCATGGACAGATTTTCAAACAACACGACGTATCGCGCACACAATTCAGGTCCTTGGCTCCAAGGTCAAGGTCACACTTAGAGGTCAAATGTCAAATCGTGTCCGGGTCATTAACTCTGGCAGTCCGGGACGGATTTCAAATAATTTGGCACAAGTGCTCACCACAACAAGACGACGCGTCGCGCATAAAATCGAAGTCTGTGGCTCCAAGGTCTAGGTCACATTTAGAGGTCAAAGTTCAAATCGTGTCCGGTCAATAACTCTGGCATTCATGGACGGATTTTGAAATAACTTTGCACAAGTGCTCACCGCAACAAGACGACGTGTGGTGCACAAAACCAAGGTCCGTGGCTCCAAAGTGAACACAACTTAGAGGTCAAAGGTCAAATCGTGTCCTGTCAATAACTTTTGCATTCCTGGACGGATTTTCAAATAACTCAAGGTCACACTTAGAAGTCAAGGGTCAAATCGTGTCCGGTCAATAAGTCTGGCATTCCGGGATGGATTTTCAAATAACTTGGCACAAGTGCTCACCACAACAAGACGACGTGTCGCGCACAAATTCCAGGTCCGTGTCTCCAAGGTCAAGGTCACACTTTGAGGTCAAAAGTAAAAATAAAGTGCTTTCGTGTTCGGTCAATAACTCTGGCATTCATGGACGGATTTTCAAATAACTTGGCACAAGTGCTCACCACCACAAGACGACGTGTCGCGCACAAAATCTAAGTCTGTGGCTCCAAGGTCTAGGTCACATTTAGAGGTCAAAGGTCAAATCTTGTCCGGTCAATAACTCTGGCATTCATTGACGGATTTTGAAATAACTTGGCACAAGTGCGCACCGCAACAAGACGATGTATGGTGCAGAAAACCCAGGTCCGTGGCTCCAAAGTGAAGGTCACACTTAGAGGTCAAAGGTCAAATCGTGTCCTGTCAATAACTTTTGCATTCCTGGACGGATTTTTAAATAACTCAAGGTCACACTTAGAGGTCAAGGGTCAAATCGTGTCCGTCAATAAGTCTGGCATTCCGGGACGGATTTTCAAATAACTTGGCACAAGTGCTCACCACAACAAGACGACGTGTCGCGCACAAAGTCCAGGTCCGTGTCGCCAAGGTCAAGGTCACACTTTGAGGTCAAAAGTAAAAATAAAGTGCTTTCGTGTCGGGTCAATAACTGGCATTCATGGACGGATTTTCAAATAACTTGGCACAAGTGCTCACCACAACAAGAAAACTTGTCGCGCATAAAATCCAGGTCCGTTGCTCCAAGGTCAAGGTCACACTTAGAGGTCAAAGGTTACTTCGGAGCATCATTTCTAGTGTTGTTTGTTCTTGTTTTTGATATTTTTACTAATACTTGTTTGGCATATTTGTTATATTCTTTCAGATTTGAGAGATTTTTTTTTTCATTTCCTTAAAAAATATTTAGAGAATTTTCCCAGTCAAAAAATGGGAGAATTTTCTCAAAACTACTTGGGAAAATGTTTCCAAAAACAATTTACAATATTGGGAAAGCTTTCCCATTGGATAATATTAAAGTGCTCATATCGCTGTAAGACTTTGTCATACACCATAAATATGAAAGCCACATACTGTTTTGACATTATATTGAAAGATAAATACTTTTTATTTTTCCCATGGGAAAACTGCCCAAATCATTTCCCATGGGAATATATAGTCCCATGGGAAAGGGTCCTCCCATGTCAACTTCGCGTCACATTTATCGGAAAATTTAAGTGTTGCCGATGAAACATAATATAATTTTACAATCATTTGATATGTACTTTCATTTGATATAGTCGAAAGCGCCCTAGCTCATTTGGAATTATTTGCAGCTTTTGCCAAAAACCTCCTCGGCAAAAAAAAAATCGGCGGCTTTTCTTTACGCAATCTTCGTCTCTTACCCAACGTATGCGTACACAGTCAGGAGAGAATCCTTTTCAATGTACAAAATGTGAGACGTTTTTGGCGCGCAAGTTATATCTCAATGTTCATATGGTAGTCCACACTGGAAAGAAACGATTCATACATGTATGTCATGTGTGTGACAAAGGTTTTACGCAATCATCATATCGTGCCCATCATATGCTTATTCAAGCTGGAGAGAATCATTTTCAGAGCACATATTGTGAGAAGTATTTTGCACACAGATTAAGTCTCAAGATGCATATTAAAGTCCACACTCCAGGGAAATGCATATATCAAGTATGTGACAAAGTGTTTACGAAATCCGCAGATCTTACCCAACATACCTGTAAACATACTTGAATGAAAATATCCGAATGCGCAGGAGGTGATACGACCTTGAAAAGTAAATACAAGCTGAACGTGCAGAGTTGTTTATCAATGGAGAGAACACTCGCTATTATCCTGTCTTCAGCGCCCAAATAGACAAGACAGTGTAAACAAAACTACATCCCATCAAAAGATAATCTCTAACAATAAAGTCCACATCCAGAGAAACTAACTACAGATGCACATTCAAAATAATAAACATCTCAGGATGTATCCAGAATCGTACTGAACAACCATAGTAGTTGCAGCTAAAGAGAAAACCAATTTAGGGTACGACCAGAAAACCCGAGTGACGAAAGCTCATGCACCCACCTCCCTTAGTTGGGGTTTCAGTAGGTACAATCATAGAGCCCCAAGAGGTAGTCCAGTCATCGCACAAGTGAAAAATGAAGCGTAATGACTGACTCTAGAGGGGTCAATCACTAAACATGATGCAGTGCGCTGTAAAACCAAAGGGTTATATCCCTTTCTGACGAACTTCCTATTTAAATTTGTAAAGCGGTCAGGAAACCCCTCAGACCCCTTTAACTTTCGAAATTTATAGACCACATCTCCATAAAATGAGGGTTGTGATATGCCTAGTCGCAGAAGTGTTTTAAGGTTGGTGTTGTACTTTTCCAGCAGGCCCTCGTTGCGGCGGTAGAATTTAGAGAAAGATCTACGTAGTTTGTGATAACGAAAACCCTGCTGAAGAAGTTTACTTGTAATAACTTGATTTCGAGCATTGAAGTCTATAACATCATTACACGCTCTAGCAAATCGAATAAGCTGGGAGATATACACCCCATATGAGGTAGCACGAGGTACATCTCCATCTAGGTGTGGATAGTTAACGATGTTAAAATTGAAATCATCTCTCTTATCATAGATTTTAGTATGAATACAATCATTTGAAATCGAGAGATGAAGATCGAGAAATGCTGCTACTGTATCCGAACTGTTGGCTTTATTCAACGTGAGCTCTGGTGGATAAATGTTAGTAACCATATGAGCAAAGAACGGATTATCAATATTGACCAATGTGAGAGCGTGGCTGCGTTTAAGTACAATTAATTTGAATTGTTTTCGTTACTTTAGTTTACAACGATCTTCATGACATATTAATTTCCGTGATAAAGAATTACCAAACAAGGTATGTGGATACCCCAATCAAAGCATATGAAATCAATACTCGGTAAACAATCAGAATATGCCAGTTGAAATCCGATCCGTTAAATAACCAGAGCATGCGCGTTGAAATCCGTTCCTATAAACAACCAAAGCATGCACGTTGAAATATGTACCCGGTAAACAATCGGAGCATGCTTTTATGGTAATTACGGCTACCTGCGGTACTCGCGGATGCTGTTTCGATTGTGGCGTATCAAGCGCGGTATATATCGGAATCTTACCGAAGAAATGGTTATACGGAGATGTGCTCAACATTTATCAGAAACATACCAAGATGATGCGTTCCGTATATCAGATCAAAAATGAGAACAAAATGCAAATCGAAAAGAAACCACATCACCAAAATGCAATGGCACCGTACGTCCTCACTGTTAAATATACAATGAAAAGGACATTACACAACACAAAGAGTGGTGAAGAAAGTGTTACCGACTTTGAACGGTCAGTAGGCAATATGACCCACTGGTTAGCTCAAATCGATTTATGTGTATACAACCTCACAATTACACTGTCTTGACAAGAAAGTGTAAATAAAAGTACATCATATAAAAGGAAATCTCTAAGAATGAAGTTCATATCCAGAGAAATAAGAAAACGATACATGACTATGTTGTTGTACAAATATATAAAAAAACATACTTAATAAGAAACACCTCCGGGCGTATCCATAATTGTACTGAACAAACACAGCTGTCGCAGCCAAAGAGAAAACCAATCTAGGGTACGATCAGAAAAACTTAGAGAATGTAGAGTGATCAATCACCAAGCATGCAGTGCGTTGCAATACTAAACGGTCATATCCTGACGTATTTCCTGTAATTTTGTAAAGTGGTCAGAAAATCCTCCAGACACCGTAAATTTCTGAAGTTAATAGATCAAGTCTCCATAGAATACAGGTTGGAATTTTCTAGTCGCAGAAATGTTTTAGGTTAGTTGTGTTCTACTCGAGTAGGTTTTTGTTGCGGCGATATAACTTTGAGAATATATACGCAGTTTGTGATACGATAACCTTGCTGAAGAAGTTTACTTGTACTAACTTGATTTCAATCATTGAAGTCCTTAACATCGCTACCTGCGCTAGCAAAACGAATAATTTGGTAGATATAAACATGATGCATGATGTAGAATGGAGGTACTTTCCCATCTAAATGATGATAGTTAATGATGTCAAAGTTTATGTCACCTTCTCTTATCATAGATTGTATTATGCATGTAATCATTATAAATCGAGATGAAGTTCGAGGAAAACTGCTATGGTATCCAACCTGTTTATTCAAAATGAGCTCTGGTGGATAAATATTAACGATCATAATTATGAGCAAATAACTGATAATCAATACTGAGTATGTCATTCGAGATTTATTATTTTAAAACGCATTAATAATGTCTCTCTGGTAAACAGGTGACAAACTCAACATACAATCTCATCGTTCATAACAGTATAAAACAAATCTGCGACAAGGAGCGCAAAATTAGTACATATAGGAATACCAACAAAAGGGTTTTACCATATCTAATAAAGATGTTATCTAAAAGAAAAGATAATACTCTAAAACATTATATTCCATTTAATGTTATCGACTGCAGCATATATTTGATTTCTTAATTTTCAAGGCCGCATTTGAGCGGTATTTAAACTTTAAAAACAGAAACTGACAATTTTACTGATGATATTGTTAAGTGGGATTCGTTCATTTGAGCTTGACTTGTTAAGATTCTTAATACGGTACTGGTTCTACCCATAAAAAATGGGATGATCCGCCTCTACCATATGGTATGGCCTAATATGTGCTAAAACGAGGTAAACAACATTCAAATTAAATCGTTTATTTAAATACTACACTTGCAATTCTGTAACAAATAGTATCGTTTTAATCTGGGTTGGTGTCAATTGAGACAATATATTTTGATTGCGCGATGACCCGACATATTGTGGACCCTATTATGACCCCAACCTAAATCCTGAAAGGGGTTGTTGAATTCAAAGTTTGTCGTTAATCTTGTCTTTTCATCCTTTTAACGGTTTATTCTGTCTTGCAGTTTTGCTCTGTCTTCTGAAAAAGTCATTGAATAATTTCTTTGTAGCTTTCTAGGCTTTTACTTATATTGTCTATTAATACTGCCTTGTTCGTTAGAGAATAGTTCTTGGCGGGGATTTTTTTATTTTCACCGCCCCGTTTCATTGGGATGACAGTAGGGTAAGTGTGAGGTTTGTTCACCCTAGAACCTGGTTTAAACCTCCAGCGGCCTTTTTTGCCACTGACCGTTCCAAGGCAGTAGCCCTATTGTTGGCCGTTTTTGTGTTTGTGACGTCGTATGCCTTTATTCTTTGTTGGCATTGCCATTCATGTTTGTCCTTTTGCGTGTTTTTGGGTATGCTGTGTTCTGTGAAAGCTGTATGTGTGTGTGTGTATTTCTAAGGATTATAGTCCCTCCACCTACGACAGGTGTCCTACCCGACGATTATAGGCACAATGTCTGGACTTTTATCTGTGTGTTGTTGTGTGATGTGATGATATATCTACTTGAAGCAGCGAACTCAATGGTTTCTTTATAGTGCTGCCACACTGGAATACCACGCCGTAGTAGACATGATACCCCCACCCACCCAGTCACATTATTCTGACACTGGTCAATCAGTCGTAGCACTACCCATTATTTGCTCGTCAAGCAAGGGTTACAAGTGATTACTCCATTTTTAAAGTCTTTGGTATGAAGCGGTCAGGGGACTCGAACCCACGACCTCCCGAATGCAAGGCGGACGCTATAACCACTGTGAAAGCTGCATTTCCTGTTCGACTTTTATACTTATTTTTATTTTTATATTCAGATATACATGATCATCTTCATGCTTTACTTTTATGCCTACTCATTCTGCATAGTTTGTTAGAGACTATAGCCTGGTGGGGATTTCTTTATTTACCAGTTCAGCTGGGTTGACAATAGGGCAAGAGTGAGGTTTGATGCTTCCGAGAGCCTGGCTTAAACCCCAGCGGCATTTGTATTGACCCTTTCAAGGCTGTACCCGGTATTTTTAAGGTTTCGCAAACTTTGTTTATATTTTCCATGTGAATGTTGTTTGTTTTGAAAATGATACAAACCTTTAGTATTGCAACGCATTCATGCTTAGTGATTGGCCCTTCTGTTGTCAGTCACTACACTTCACTCTCCTCTTGTGCGTTTACTGGACAACATTGTGAGACTCTTTGAATGCATCTTTTGAAACCCTGAAAAAGGGAGGTAGGTACATGAACTTGCGTTCTTCAGATCATTTGTGTCGTATCCTAGAATGGATTTCTATTTGACTGCAACTGCTGTGGTTATTTGCTACAATTCTTGATATTTCTTTTTAATTATGTATTTGTATATGTCTTTACATCAACATTGAAGTGTAAACTTGTCTTCACCACTATATGTGGTGTGTATTTTCTTGCCCATTGAATATTTAACTTGCCCATTTGATTCTGTGGTATAGAGCGGACATATGGTGCCATTGCGTTTGCGTCTTTTACAACGGTTATAATCACTATTGTATTACAAGTTAAATCAATTATTCTAAACTTGTAGAACAATTTAAATACTGTTTATTCCAACATGAATCTATCATGTTTTTGATGGATATACATTTAATTCATTTTTAATGTGCAAATTTTTATTTTATTTTCAAACTGTTGTCTGATCTACCCAGTTGGAATAATGAAACGTTTATTTTTCTATTCTAATTTGCATTGATTTAAATGGAAATACAATGTACAATTATCTTGTACATTTCTCTAAAGGCTGGCTTATTTCATCAAAACTATTATATGTATTACAAAGTGTAGCATGTATACTAAATGTAAAACATAAATTTAGGAATTGATTGTAGGAGGTTTCAGTAAATTTTAAGGTATACATTAAATGGTGTTTACATGCAATGCAATGAGATTATAACAATGTGTAAAGAGAATTATGGAAAACACTGATAAGGCAAGTGGGCGTGTATGTGTGTGTGTGTGCGTGTGAGCCCCACGCCCCATTTACTTTAGGTATACACCCACACGCCTTATAGGTAACTGTAAATCACTCTTAGACATACAATTGCTTGGGCAAATGTTGGTATTATTATTTTGTTTCAGTTGACGAGGCTCTCTCAATACAGCCTTTGTGTGAATCCAACAGAATAAATTATAAAAGCAGGTGTTTTATTAGTTGTGTTTTGGTGTGTGTGTTTTCTTCAAAAAAAAACACAAAGTTTTGTATTTAGTACAGCTTATTAATTTGCTTCTTTGTTTCTTCATAAAAGTAAAGTTTGAAGTATTATATACTTCTATACGCTAGATATTGTTCAATATACAAATGCTTTTCAGATAGAAAACTTTACTCGGGCCTCAGTTTATATACATGAGCTAATCGGTGATGTAGCATGTTAGCAGTAAATATGCAAGCTTTCCATGCCTTTTCATTGATTCATTTAACGCTGAGAAAAAGGTCCTTAAGGATGAAACTGGATTTAAGAAAGTCATACATTCCCTGTGGGATGTAAAGATAACAATATTGATATCCACTGACCGTTCCAAGGCGGCAGGCCTAATGTCAACCCTTGTGTGTTTGTGATGTCTCAATCACACCGAGACAGCAATATTTCGTATTTATCGTGTTCGACCGTTTCCAAATCTACACTTTCATACTGTTATCTTGTCTTTTATTCATCTTTATATACAGGTGTTCTTTGTATCTTTGTGTGTTTGTGGTTGACTGTCGTCCATGAATGCTACTTTTTCTCCGATTTAATATCTACTTTCACGTGGATAAGAATAGTACGATTATCATGATTTTAACATGCGTCAGATATTAACATGCGTCAGATCAAAGTACACAGTAAAACTTTATTATATTGATATGTATATAAATAAAATGTACTGGGCCTTTCTGAACAGAAACACAGCTGAAATTATTTACTATACCGTCCATCACTGGAAAAGTCATTTTCTTGAAGAAAAAACATTGATAACAGAACAATTTGTAAAATAAAAATAATAAGATAAAACGTCGATCACGATGTGTTTTTGTAGCTATTACAATATTACCATGTGTTCCTTTAACGCAATCCCAAATGACAGTTAAATGAGAAGTAGACAACAGTTAAGCATACAGAATGCAAAAACAAAATCATCTTCATTACTGAAATATGCAAAACAGTTTAAGCCTTGTATTGTAAGGTAATACGCGCTGTCGACATTTGTCTGTGACAGATAACTAGTGTTTATATCGAAAAGTTATTACATCAATTCTAGAGTCTTATAGTTCTATAATTATGTAAATAACTCGGAATTCCTTATAGCTAGGGACAAACACCCAGCTTTTAGGACCCAATCTAGACACGCCGGAAAAAAGCAAAAAACATTCCTCAAATGTGTGTTTTATATTTCTCCATATTTTTATAGGGGTCCCCAAAAGTTCGTAAATCCCTAAATCTATTTTTAACAAAATAACAAAAACTGCTGATTTCTGGAATAATTCAATAAAAATATATTTTAAATGTTTATTCATTTAATAACAAAAACTGCTGATTTCTGGAATAATTCAATACAAATATATTTTAAATGTTTATTCATTATTTTATTTACCCATTTAAGTGAAATGGTATATTTGCATCAAATAATAAATACATAAAGGGACACATATGGGTCTTTTGATTGAATGAATGGGTCACTGGTAAAATATGGAAAAAAACAAGTAAAGAAACACACTAAAACTGGTAATTTCTGGAATAGTTCAATAAAACATTATTTCTTAGCATATCTTTTATTTTCTTTTACCTTATTAGGTATAATGATATTTTATACATTTCATCTTATTTTTAAAAGGGTCCCCACAAGATCGTGAATCCCTAAATGCATTTTTTGGGGTCAAAATGTTGGAAAAACAACTACAAATAAGTATAAAAGTCGAACAGAAAATGCAGCTTTCATACAACACTAAAAGGGTTGACAATGGGGCTACCGCCTTGGAACGGTCAGTGGCAAAAAAGGAAGCTGGGGGTTAAAAGCGGGTTATGTCATTCAAATAAAACGGGACAGTGTAAATAAAGAAATCCCCGTCATGAACTATTCTCTAACCAACAAGGCAGCATTAGTAGGCAATATCAGTAAAACACAAATATGCACGTGCATATATAATAATACAAAGAAGCAATAGCCTAGAAAGTCACAAAGAAAATACTCAATGACTTGGCAGATGCCAGAGCAACAAGAAAACAAACCATTAAGGGCATGACAAGACAAGACTGCAGACAAACATCAAACGTCACCGTCCTTTTGGACTTTAGGTTTACGTCATCATAGGGTACACAGCCTGTCCGGTCATCGCACAATTAAAGAGGAAAGCATAGTGGCGAACTGTAAATGGGTCCACCACCAAGCAAAATGATAGGGTCGTAACCTCACGTCACCATAGAAGTCAGAATGTGATAGTCATTGTCGCAGAAGAGTTCTTAAATTTCTTTTATATTTAGAAAGAAGATCAGGGTTACGATAATAAAATGTTGCAGTTTATGGTAACGGTAACCCTGATGGATTAACCTTTTAGTTATACAAAGATTACGAATATTAAAGTCCTCAACTCGAGTACAAGCTCTACAAAAAGGAATAAGTTGAGACACATAGACCCCAAGAAGTTGCTCGGGGAACATCCCATCTAAATGGCGATAATTAACAATATCAAAATTAAAAGCATCTCTCTTGCATATATGTTGCTAATTATTTCACCATTTTCAATGGAGAGATGTAAACCAAAAAAAAAAGAGTTATTTTTAGAAATATTAGCTTTGTTAAGTTGAGGTTTTTTAGGGTATATATTATTAACCATAATAGAAAAGAAAGGGTTGTCAGTGTTTAATATGTCATCCAGATACCGAGAGGTGCCGTTAAAGGCCTCAATAATATATTCCTGGGTATCTGGTGAAAGACTCAACATGAATTCTCTTTCATAGAAATATTAAAACAAATCTGCGACAAGTGGTGCACAGTTCGTACCCATAGGGATACCAACACTTTGTCTATAAACATGACAAACACATTATCTAATAGGAAGATGAGTGCAAGTCCACATAGTATAATTGTCTAAACTGAAGTTAGTTAAGAACGCTTTAATATTATTACAGGCCATGTAGTATTTTCCCTAGTGAAAGATTTATTTGAATAATAGCAATAAGCTTGTCTTTGATAAGGTGATTTGGTAAGGTTGTATATAGTGTAGAGAAGTCATAAGTGCTAATAGATGTAACTTAACCTTTATTGCATTGAATTAAGAACGTCTCCGATTTTTTTATAGACCAAAACAAATTAATCCTTGAGTTTTCATAACTTTTAGCACAATATAGTTTAACGTGATCTTTAATGGCAGTAATACAAGATAAAACATTGACGTAATGTAAGCGTCACACAAAAAATACATTATTAGTTGCTTTATCAGCAGGAACTAGAACAAATTTATTATGAAATTCTTGAATTCCCGATTTTAAATTACGAAAGGAAAACCTAGGTCTTTGAGGAAGTAAAGAGGGGTTAGCATTCTAAGCATTAATATGTGTATCTATAATTTTACAAATTGACTTTTTCCAAGTAGAAAGAGAGTTTGGGTCCGCATGTTCTCTACGACACTATTTTATACTAAAATCCTCAATGGATTGGGCAATCTAAACACGACGGGCATTACAATCGATAGTTGAAGGTAATCTATACTTAGGACCTTTCGACAACAGATGCCGAATACGTTTATCAAGAATACCAACATTACAGGTGATGACATGACCTGCTGGAGCATAGCAAAATATTGTTGTGTTACATTCACATTCCTTAGGCGTGTTATTTACTATATCAAGGTCATAAACTACTTTGATGTAGTTGGAAATATTATTTCTAATATGTTTTAATGCATGTATACCATCTTGGGTGCGGTCTTGCTAGTTACATGACAGGTGTGGCCTGTGCATGTATGGATATGTGTATATACAAACCTGCCGTGTCTATATGTAGCTGTGGTCTTGCATGTAACATGACAGGTATGACCTGAATCTGTGTAGGAATTTGAAGCCCGCTACTCTAGGTTCTTTACACTGGGTTGGTGTGTACTTACTATAGCATTACAGTTATGGCTTGTATCTGTATGAGTGTGAGCTACTTTAAGCCTTCTGATTATATATGTTCGTCTGTACAATATGTGGGTATGGTCTGACGTGTACATTACAGGCATGGTCTGACTCTGTATGTTTGTATGTACACTATGTGGGTGTATATTTACGGATATGGTATGGTTTTTATCATTTTGAGTGCGAATCACTTAAAGCTGTCTGAATCTATGTTTATGTATACTTAAGTATCACAAGTATGGATTGCATCTATATGAGTGTTGGTGGCTTTAATCTCACTGTACCAATGTTCTGTACAATATGTGGTGTTACATGATATGTATGGCCTAAATATATATGAGTATGGGCTACTTGAAGACTTCTGAAGCTATTTTCTGTACAATACATGGGTGTAAACTAATGTGTAAATTGACATGTATGGCCTATATTTGTATTAGTGTTGGGTGCTTGAAGCATTCTGACTCTCTGTTCCATACAGTACTTGGGTACAGGCTTACATGTAACCTGATAGGACGGGCATGCACGGTCTGTATATATGTATAAGTGTTGGTAACTTGAAGCCTACTGTCTCAGTGGTGTGTATAATATGGGGTTGGGGTATTATATGTAACATGACAGGACAGGTCTGTATCTGAATGAGTGTGGGGAACTTGAAGCCTTCTGTATCTACAACATGTTCTTTACAATGTAGGTAGGTTGAAGCCCGCTTCCTCTTGGTTCTGTACAATTTGTGAGTGTATACTTAAGTGTAACATAACACGTATGATCTGTATCTGTTTGGGTGTGGGCAGCTTGAAGCCTTCTGCTTCTATGTTCCGTATAATTTGTGGCTCTATACTTACGTGTAACATAACAGTTATGACATGTATCTGTATGAGCTAGCTAGCTGGAAGCCCGCTGCCTCTACGTTCTGTACAATATGTGTTAGCGCGCAACTTGAAGCCTTCTGCATCTGTGTTCTTTATATGTGTTATTATGACATGTATGGCGAGCATCTGTTTGGGTGTGGGCAACTTGAAGCTTTAAGCTCACTGCCTATTTGTTTCGTACACTATGTGGGTATATGCATATGTCTTAACTGATAGGTATGACCTATATCTGAGCCCGATACTTATATTTAGTTATCAGTGGTACATTTTCAATTTATTTTGTTTTCTTACTTAATTTTTGATTCTGTGGTTCCACTACTCCGGCCGATAAAAGGCTCTGGGTATCGTTTAACCACTTATAGGATATGTTGTCTGCTTTTTAATTTAGTCTTTTGACTGTTACTTGTGATACGCAGGCTTCATAACCGCTGCTCCCAACTAAATTCCATTATGTTTATTTCGCTCTTCGGTGCATTTAATTTTATTAGATAGTGGGACCATACGCCGTACGACATGGGGAAGCAAATAACTCCATGTCCACCGCCGTATGCATGCCATCTTCGGGATGGTTAACATTGTGTGCTATTGATTTTATGAATATTGAGTTCTGCTCAACCCGGGGCTAGAGGGCGTGAGCGGTAGCAAGCATATTTCACTACCGCTCATGAACAGTCTCAATCAAACCGAGACTGCAATATTTCGTATGTGTCGTGCTCGGCCGTTTCCAAAGGTCCATTATCATACTCTTTTTTTTTAGGACAACTTGAAGGAAGCCCACTGTCACTAATTTCCTTTGAACAATATGTGGGTATATACTTTTTTGTAAAAAGACAGGTATGGCCAGTATTTGAAGGAGGGTGGGTAAATTGAAGCACACTGCCTCTACGTTACATACATGTACGTAGGTATAGGCAACTTGAAGCTTTCTGCATCTATGTTTCGTGCAATCGGTAGGCATTCTAACTTGTTAACATGACATGTATGGCTGTTTGTGTGACTTGAAGACACTGTTTCTGTGTTCCGTACAATACATGGGATATATCCGTACATGTAACATAAAAGGTAATGGCCTGTATCTGTATGGGTGTGGGTAATTTGAGCCACCTTCCTCTATGTTCTGAACGCTCGTATATGTTACATAAGTATGGCCTGTACGAGACTGTATGGTTGTGGGCAACTTGAAGACAGTTGTCCTATGTGGGTGAATACCTAAATTACAGGTGTATCATAATGCAATCTGGAAGAATGACTTTTAATATGCTAATTAGAAGTCTTAACCTAAACAAATAACAAGTGGTGTTTGGGTTAAGCTATAATTAAGAATATATTGCTATATTTGCATATTGCCATATTGCCTTTTTGAAATGTGATAAACATAGTAACATTGGGTGGGGTGGGATGTGGTGGGGTGGGGTCGGGGACATTTATTATATTACAGAGCAGCTTAAAGCTAAACCAAAAATAAAATGAAACATTTCTTTGTAAATGTTTTTTGGGATTAAGCAATAATTAAGAAAATATTGCTATATTTAAAAGCATTTGATGGCCATTTTGCAGTGTGTACTAAAAATAGTTATGGTGGAAGGGAGTGGGAGTTGGGGACAGGGGACACTTAATATATTGCAGAGAAGCTTACATCTAAGCCAAAATCAAAATAAAACATTTCTGTGCCATAATTAACAATGTATTGCTGTATTGAAGCATTTGGACGGCGGTCATTTTGAAACGTGCTAACAATAGTAGCATAATGACCTTGGGGACCCTTTTCGATTTTCAAGTTAGATTACCATCTACTTTCACAGTAAGTTTGGTGCTTTTGTCCACTCTGTCCACATCCGACCATTTTGGTCCCTAGCTATGTTTGCCTATCAAATGTTTTGTAGTAATTTCTATGGTGGCCTATTTCTGCCAATAGATACCTAGATAATTATCACGATTATTTTGCGATAGTAGCATGAATTTTCGAGCTTATAATGGATTTCCACGAAAATCTTATAAAATTTGTTAGATACAACTACCTAGATGGTATTCTATTTCTGCCACGAGATACCTAGATAATTATCACGATTAGTTAGAGATAGTAGCATGAATGAATGAATGAATGAATGAATGAATGCATGAATGGTGTTTTATGGCACGTCGACACATAAATAGGTCTTACTGTGAGCAAAAATCGATGAGTCATGAAAGAATAAAGTAGTAATTAAACATAATGTAAACGTATAAAGATAAAACTATCTATAAATAAGGGACGACATGGTAGCAATATAACTACATATATATATATGAATTTTTATAGATAATAATCAATTTTCACGAAAATCTTATAAAATTTGTTAGATAAAATTATTTAAATGTCATTAACTTATTATGTTAAATGCCATGATAGTTTCTTATCACGAATAGTTCGATACCTATCCGGTTGGGGGTAAAAGCCGTACCGTAAAGTCCGTACTATAACGAAAACTATCGAAAATGGTAGGTGCTCTGGCATGGAGATTATAATGGCCAATAGTGTCTATGAAAGTGATCAATGATATGTATAGTATTGTTTATATAATTTATGATAAAACAGATCTAAAAATAAATATATGAGGTTATAATATATATAAACAATGTTTCTATGTTGTAAACATTACAACACATTTCCCATACTGTATCGTACCGTGCAGCAACGTACATAATGTTCACTATTTATCATTCCACTTACTTTTATCATATACATAGATGTAAAATTATTTAATAATATAAATTAAACATTACAAATAAACTTCTCCCCGCGCTTGCAATCAGTACTGTTATTCATTCGATCTTTGGAGATCGCTGAGCCCGATACTTATATTTAGTTATCGGTTGTACATTTTCAATTTCTTTTGTTTTCTTACTTAAATTTTGATTCGGTGGTTTCACTACTCCGGCCGATAAAAGGCTTTGGGTATTGTTTAACCACTTATAGGATATGTTGTCTGCTTTTTAATTTAGTCTTTTGGCTGTTACTTGTGATAGGCAGGCTTCATAACCGCTGCGCCCAACTAAATTCCATTATGTTTATTTCGCTCTTCGGGGCATTTAATTTTATTAGATACTGGGACCATACGCCGTACGACATAGGGAAGCCATGAACCCCATGTCCACCGCCATATGCATGCCATCTTCGGGATGGTTAAAATTTTGTACTATTGATTTTATTAATATTGAGTTCTGCTCAACCCGGGGCTAGAGGGCGTGAGCGGTAGCTAGCAGATTTCACTTCCGCTCATGAACAGTCTCAATCAAACCGAGACTGCAATATTTCGTATGTGTCGTGCTCGGCCGTTTCCAAAGGTTCATTATCATACTCTTTCTTTTATAGCACAGTGGCGTTGCTTGTGCAGTGTGGCGGCAGTAAAACATCTCCCCGCGCTTGCAATCAGTACTGTTATTCATTCGATCTTTGGAGATCGCTGAGCCCGATACTTATATTTAGTTATCGGTGGTACATTTTCAATTTCTTTTGTTTTCTTACTTAAATTTTGATTCGGTGGTTTCACTACTCCGGCCGATAAAAGGCTTTGGGTATTGTTTAACCACGTATAGGATATGTTGTCTGCTTTTTAATTTAGTCTTTTGGCTGTTACTTGTGATACGCAGGCTTCATAACCGCTGCGCCCAACTAAATGCCATTATGTTTATTTCGCTCTTCGGGGCATTTAATTTTATTAGATACTGGGACCATACGCCGTACGACATGGGGAAGCCATGCACCCCATGTCCACCGCCATATGCATGCCATCTTCGGGATGGGTAAAATTTTGTACTATTGATTTTATTAATATTGAGTTCTGCTCAACCCGGGGCTAGAGGGCGTGAGCGGTAGCTAGCATATTTCACTACCGCTCATGAACAGTCTCAATCAAACCGAGACTGCAATATTTCGTATGTGTCGTGCTCGGCCGTTTCCAAAGGTTCATTATCATACTCTTTTTTTTAATGTATTACAACTAACTCATTAGCATACGATTAAGCCAAAAGTAACAAGGCAATGTTCCCTACCGGTTTGAGCCTGAAGGTTAAAGTTAATTATAGCAAAAACTTTCAAAATGTACGTGTGACCTTGAAGTTGAGGGTAGGTATCTTTTTGTTGGTTGCGACAAATTGTCACATGGTATAAACATATTTGTATATTAACATTATTAGAATCCAATGATAGATTAAGAAACTATAGCCCGGACACCAAATTATAGCAATAACCTTCGACGTGTAAGTGTGACATTGACCTTGATGGTAAGGATCTTGCCCTTGTCACAACACATCTTCTCATTGAGGTGAACATATATATATAATATTATTGCAATCCAATGATATAACCCGGACACGCAGTTATAGCAATAACTTCATAGTATATGTGTGACATTGACCTTGAAGATAAGGACCTTGTTCTTAGTCGCGACACATCGTCTCATGATGGTGAACATTTGTTTATAATATTATTGAAATCCAATGATAAATATAGAAGTTATAGCCTGGACACGAAACTTTAAGCAATGAAATTCAAAGTACATGTGTGACCTTAACCTTGAAGGTAGGGACCTGGCACTTAGTCACGACACATCGTTTCATGGTGTTGAACATTTGAGTATAATATTATTAGAATCCAATGACACCGGTAGGGGACTAATAATAGTATTAAATTAAAATTACGCAAATACTTAATTAAATATCCATAAACCTTTAATTGTATTCTTAAAAGTTGCAATTAACTCTGTCTGTCTGTCTGTCTGTCTGCCTGCCTGCCTGCCTGCCTGCCTGCCTGCCTGCCTGCCTCTTTGTCCATCTATTTGTAAAGTTATAACTGTTATGGAACTTACGGTATTCTGTACACTACGCCAGGTACAACTTGTTAGTATCTTATTTAATAATTGGTATATATTATATACTTTATTTTGTAATAATTGATAAACATTTGATCACCTTGATATTTTTACAAACATACACGTACGAAAAGTAGGCCTATATAAATCTACGGTACGGCTTTTACCCACGACCAGGTTATTTATAAACAGTCTATTTATAGATATCTAAACTGCCGCGAGACGTGAATTTTCGCGATAGCTATTCAGAAGTATTAAGAAAACAAAAGATTCACTAGCTAGTAATGTAAATGTTATGGTGGCATATTTCTGCCACTAGATACCTAGATAATTATCACGATTATTTCGAGATAGTAGCATGAATGTTTCGAGATAATAATGAATTTTCACGAAAATCTTCTAAAATATGTTAGATAAAATTATCTAAATGTCATTAACTTACGATGTTAAATGCAACGATAATGCCCACTTCTGCCACCATGATAGTTTCTTATCGCGAGTAGTTCGATAACCGTATCCGGTTGGGGATAAAAGCCTTACCGTACAGTCCGTACCGTAACGAAAACTAACGTAAATGGCAAGTGCTCTGGCATGGAGATTATAATGGCTAATAGTGTCTATGAAAGTGATCAATGATATGTATAATATTTGTTTATATAATTTATGATAAAACAGACGTAATTATATTAAATATAAAAATAAATATAGGAATGTTATAATATATATAAACAATGTTTATATGGTGTAAACATTACAAAACATTTCCCGTACCGTACCGTATAGCACCACACCGTACCGTACCCTACCGTACACTACCGTGCAGCAACGTTCATAATGTTCAACAACCTTTAAAGTGTATGTGCGACATTTTGACATTGAAGGTATGGACCTTGTTCTTAGTCGAGACACATTGTCTCATGATGGTGAACATTTGTTTATAGTATTATGAAATACAATGATACATAAAGAAGTTATATCCCGGGCAAGAATCTTCAAGCAATGGCATTCAAAGTACAAAAGTACAAAGTATATGTCTGTCTGTCTGTCTGTCTGTCTGTCTGTCTGTCTGTCTGTCTGTCTGTCTGTCTGTCTGTCTGTCTGTCTGTCTATTTGTAAAGTTATAAATGTTGTGGAACTTACGGTATTGTGTACATTATGCCAGTTACAGCTTTTTATTGTTTCATTTAATATTGTGTGTATATTATATACTATATTTTATAATAATTGATATAAATTTGATCACCTTGATAGTTTTAAATCGTATGAAAAGTAGGCCCATATATAAAGGTTTTGACAGCGATGTACCGGCTTTTACCCCCGACCGGATTATTTTATAAACAGTCTATTTATAGATATCTTAACTGCCGTGAAAAGGGAATTTACGCGATAGCTATTAAGCATTATTAAGAAAACGAAAGATTAACAAGCTAGTAACGTGAATTTTCATGATAATTAGTCAACATTATTCTAAAAACAAAATTTCAAATGTTTAAGATAATTCTTAT
The DNA here is from genome assembly GCA_037043455.1 of Cyrtodaria siliqua. Lineage (NCBI taxonomy): Eukaryota > Metazoa > Mollusca > Bivalvia > Adapedonta > Hiatellidae > Cyrtodaria > Cyrtodaria siliqua. Next base: position 32,569 of record JAWPHD010011512.1, read on the forward strand.
CGTGTGAACTATTGTGCGAACATGATGACAGAACTGGGCAGTATCGCAGCTAGTTTTGTTAGATAAGATTGTTGAAAATTAACGAGAAAAAGTAACATTATCGCAAAAAATACACGATAAATTATCCAGCTATCTCGTGGCAGAAATATGCCACCATAGTTTTTGTATCTGCTTCATGAAAGTGTCATTATTCGAAAATAAGTACAGTACAAGCTAGAACTATCACTGAAGGTGATGAGTACCTCCGCTTTTGGATCAGTTGTTATGTGTGTATGAAGTTTGGGAACAACTCATTCAAAATTGTTTGAGGGATGCAAGTAATAAAAATGTATTAAGCGACGCGAAGCGACGGGATAAAAATGTGTTACGCGATGGGAGACGACGGGACGTTACGGACAACGTGATTCCTATATAGCCCAACCTCACTTCACTTTGTTTGTTTGTTTGTATGGTGTATTATGGTGGCACATTTCTTCCACTAGATACCTAGATAATTATGACGGTTATTTCGAGATAGTAGCTTGAATCTTTCGAGATAATAATGAATTGTCACGAAAATCTTATAAAATTTGAAAATCTAAATGTCATTCACTTATGATTTTAAATGCCACGATAATGCCCACTTCTGCCACCATGATAGTTTCTAAGCACGAATAGTTCGATACCCGTATCCGGTTTGGGGTAAAAGCCTTAACGTACAGTCCGTACCGTAACGAAAATCGGAAATGGCAGGTGCTCTGGCATGGAGATTATAATGGCTAATAGTGTCTATGAAAGTGATCAATGATATGTATAATATTGTTTATATAACTTATGAATAAACAGACGTAATTATATTTAAATCTAAAAATAAATATATGATGTTATAATATATATAAACAATGTTTCTGTGGTGTAAACGTTACAAAACATTTCCCGTACAGTACTGACCCTACCGTACCGTACCGTATCTACCCTACCGTGTTCAACAACTTTCAAAGTGTATGTGTGACATTGACCTTGAAGGTGGGGCCTTGTTCATAGTCGCGACACATCGTCTCATGATGGTGAACATTTGTTTATAGTATTATCGAAATCCAGTGATGAATAAAGAAGTTATAGCCCGGACACGAAACTTCAAGCAATGACATTCAAAGTACAAGGTGTCTGTCTGTCTGTCTGCCTGTCTGTCTGTCTGTTTGTACGTCCGTCCGTCCGTTCGTCCGTCCGTCCGTCCATACGTAAATGTATAACTGCTGTGGAACTTACGGTATTGTGTACACTATGCCAGGTACAGCTTTTTGTTGTTTTATTTAATATTTTTTATACATTATATACTATATTTTTTAATAATTGATATATATTTGATCAGCTTGATATTTTTACATCGTATGATAAGTAGGCCCATACATAAATGATAATCAGTTTGTTTTTGACAGCGATATACTGTACGGTACGGCATTTACCACCGACCCGGTTATTTATAAACAGTCTAATTATAGATATCTAAACTGCCGCGAGACGTGAATCTTTGCGATAGCTATACAGCATTATTAAGAAAACGAAAGATTAACTAGCTAGTAACGTGAATTTTTATGATAATTCGTCAACATTATTACGAAAACAATACAGACAGACAGACAGACAGACAGACAGACAGACAGAGTTAGTTGCAACTTTTAAGAATACAAATGTTTAAGATAATTCTTATCATGTTCACTATTGTGCTGACGTGATGACAGAAGTGGACAGTATCGCAGCTAGTTTTGTTAGATAAAATTGATGAAACTTAACGAGAAAAATTAACATTATCGCGAAAAATACACAATAAATTATCTAGCTATCTCGTGGCAGAAATATGCCACCATGGAATGTTTATGATAATTAGTCAAAATAATTACAAAAAACAATATGTCAAATGTTTAAGATAATTCTTATTGCGTTAACTATTGTACTAACGTGATGACAGAAGTGGGCAGTATCGCAGAAAGTTTTGTTAGATAAAATTGTTGAACATTTAAAAGAAAAAGAAACACTATCGCGAAAAATACACGATAAATTATCTAGCTATCTCGTGGCAGAAATATGCCACCATAATTAACATGTTAAATGCCACAATAATGCCCACTTCTGCCACCATGATAGTTTCTTATCACGAATAGTTCGATACGCGTATCCGGTTGGGGGTAAAAACCTTACCGTACAGTACGTACTATAACGACAACTATCGGAAATGGCAGGTGCTCTGGCATGGAGATTATAATGGCTAATAGTGTCTATGAAAGTGATCAATGATATGTATATTATGGTTTATATACCTTATGATAAATATCCCTAAGCCTTTAATTGTATTCTTAAAAGTTGCAACTAAATATGTCTGTCCGTCTGTCTTTCTGTCAAGTTATTACTGTTGTGTAACCTACGGTATTCTGTACACAGTGCCAGGTACAACGTTTTTTTGGTTTATTTATTATTTAGTATATATTATATACTATATTTTATGATAATTGATATAAATTTGATCACCTTGATATTTTTGTTAAGTTTTGTTAGATACAATTGTTGAAAATTAAAGAGAAAATGCAACATTATCGCGAAAAATGTAAAACAAATTATCTAGCTAACTCGTGGCAGAAATATGCCACCATAAAATCCCTTGCATTTAATACAATGACAGTAATATACTCATATGCTTATAAAAAGTATTTACTCGTATGTTTATAGAGGAGGCGTCACTATTATGCAAATTTACAAGATGGACATATAAAATAGTTATAAATTTAACGGTGCGTCAAATTCTGACTGATATTGCCTATTAATGCTGCCTTGTTTGTAAAAAAAAATAACCTTGGCGAAGCTATTTACACTTCTGCTTTCTTGGGATAATATTGAGTAAGAATAAATTTCGGGTGAACCCGAGAACCTAGCGGCAATTTTGCCATTAATTGTTCCAATGCGGTAGCCCTATTGTCAACCCGTTTGTGTTTGTTTGTGGTATCACATACCTTGCTTAAGAACAATGTAATTCTTGTGTTTTAATGCGTGTTTTTGGCTACCAGTGTTCTATGAAACCTATACTTTAATGCGTGTTTTTGGCTACTTGTGTTCTGTGAAACCTACACTTTAATGCGTGTTTTTGGCTACTTGTGTTCTGTGAAATCTACACTTCCTGTCTTATACCTACTTTGCCTGATTTACCGGACAATGAATATAGCTTTAACATCTGACAATTTACTCTTAAAGACTTTACGTCGTAACTGGTTCGCACCAAAGTACCTTTAAATAAATATTCAACACATTTTGTACCACAACCAACGACCGATGTAATTAACATATCCCATGTCTCCATTATAAATTCCCTCTTTGAACATTTATTTAGACAACCTAAGCTCTTTGCTCAATTAAATACATTCATTGTAGAATCTAGTAATTTACAAATATTTTAAAATTGAATACATGGTTATGGTTTTAAAAAAACAGGCCATATTTGACGAGCGTTAGACAACACCAGATGACATATTATAATTACCATATTATCTCTTTGATCTGTAACCTAGGTATATTCCCATTATAGTTGGTTTAATATTAGTTGGCGTGTTACTAAAGCAAATGTGAGACGGGTGGTGGGGGAAGGCGCAGCGGTTAACGCTTGGTTAACTACTGCTGGAAACTCATATATAAATACTGATAAAGGTGATCCTTTGGGAGCAACAAACACAATTAAGAGATTAAAGCAGCACACTCGGTTTTATTGAGTCTGTTCATGAGAAGTAATGAAAGAAGCAACACCTCTCACGCCCCCTAGCACCGGCTTAAGCGGTATTCTATTTCAAATCCACCTATATTGGGCTCGTTGAGACAGCTTTATAACGAATTCTTTTTCATTTCTTTACCCTGATCGATGAAGCAACATCACTTATTATGCACACACATTCACTGCACCTATGCAAGATTCGAACCCATGATGTTAGGATTGACAATCCATATGCTTATGGTCAGTTGATCAATAAATAATGTCACAGACCTAATAACAAATAGATTGGACGCTGCGAACATTATATAATTTTAGAAATATAAAACAAATGACATGCGCATCAAATTAGGAAGAACATTTAGCGTGACGCCGCGATATGTTTTAAGAATTGCCGCGTCTCCCTTTAAGTTAATTCAAGTATTGACGCACTGTTATTGACAAAAAAATGTTGTAAATTAACTACATACATATTTTATACGTTAAGTTAATCTCCGCGCGGACAGACGTTCATGATTACTAATACAAGTTCATGAATATTCATAAGAACGAGGTAGCTGAGCATGCTGTGGGATATATCTATAGTGCATGTTTACAGCGTATTTACCGGATAAATATAAGCTTTACTAGTAAGTAGCCTTTCACAATATGAAATTTAATAATACTTCTACTACTTCTACTACTACTTATAAATAAATATCGTACTACTACTACTACTACTACTACTACTACTACTAGCTTTATCTTTATTTATCAAGGATAACATATTTGGCTTACAGTCAGTCTGACATGTGGTCCTCAAACAAACAATATTTACAGTATGTACACACATTTGTTGCAACAATGTTGTATATACATGATATATTTGTGCATAAACATTTCTAAAAACGTTGTGATATTACAGATATGTTAAAAGAACTATGCACAATTTATGTTGAGGTGAATTAAAAAAAGTATTGAAAAGACACGAGAGTTTGAAACGTGACATATTGCATGAGCATACTGTTGACAGTTTATGTGGGTGCGCCAAGCCGTCGCGGAGGGATATTTATTTAAAAACGTCACTCGCAAACTGCGTTTTGAGCAGATTTTAGGATGGCGGTCAAAATGACACCAGTGATTTAAATTGTATTCACCTGACAATGTACAAAGATGACACACATAAACAAATACACGTATTCGTTTGTTACTCAATGGATTTTAATTTTTTACGTGTTTGGTCTATTCAGTTTTATTAAAAACACAATTTCTAGGCATTTGCAAATCGCCGACTGTTTCCAAAATTTAAGTGAAATTTGAGCTTTTAATCAAATTGATAATTACCATTTGTGCTTATAGCGAGAAAAATGACGAAAGCAATAACGTCAAGATTATTTTTTCTCTACAAGGCTGCAAAATATCATTAAAATTTGGAAAAAGTCCTTTTTTCTACCCCAAAAAACGTTTCATGACCTTCCATACAATTTCACGCGGAAATAATGTGATTTATTTTCAGTCGGGTGCTTTCAACAAAAAACCTTTAAAATCACTTTTATATTATTGAAATTCATAAAGAATTCTTGCAAGCCATTTCCTTATAAAATAACCTTTATTTTCATAATCTACTTTTTAAAAAATGTGACGTCAATGTTGTGTTATTGTAAAAATTATCTCCGACAAAAAAGCAGTGAAATAGGAATTTTTTATTTTGTAATTCAATTTTTATGGAGATTTTAACAGAGAGAAAAAAAGACAAAACGTACATGAACGATGAGTTTAATCCTTCCTCTAGTATTATTTAAATTTTCAAGAGTTTGAAAAAAGTACTTTTTGCTACCCCAAAAAACGTTTGGTCACTACTTTACGCAAGCGTGCGAACGTTGTTTTGTGTAGTGCTGTTACACGGCATATGAGTAAACAGAGGTCAGCACACTGCGTGATAAATTCTGTAATTAGCTTATAAACGGTAATGAACGAAATATCAATCAGCATCTAAATGCTTATAAATAAATCGGTAACATGATAAATTTTAAATTCTAATTTTATTAAAAACATTGCAACAATCACAATACCTTTTTTCCCGAAGTCCACATTCCAACACCACAAGACAAGACTCCTGCCTTCCCCAACCCCAAACATGTGGTTATGTTTTTACATATGATTGACAGTCTGGAAGGTCATTTGGATTATAGACACGAACAATATGAACTATGGGTTTATTGACTGGGATGAGATCGAGATAAATATTCCCATCAGACATGCCATCACCAGGGGTAGAGCCCATCTTTTAGTTTAACACCTTATCCACAGTATTACCGAGGCCTCTGACTCAAATCAATTACAGGTATCATCACCTACCCCCTACCATGAAACTCTGCTCTGAATGCCTGAATAATTCCACAAAAGTGGGTCTTAGAATGATCCCAATGAAATAAAACATGAGGTAAAACAATCGTGCCTCACCCGAGACTCAGTCTCGGATCCAGTGACAGCACTCAAAATTGACAGAATACTCTGGTGGTAAGGTCGTCCTTGTTTAGATACGCCTCCAAGAAAGCGGGCATGGCATATAGTGTTACCCCTGTCTGGTCGTTTGATTTCTCATTTAGTAAATCATACAACTTTCAAATGGCATTGAAAAACATGTTCATACTAAAAAAAGTCAATGAGAATGAGCTTGACCTACTTACACACTATTGAATATTGTGTATTTGTGACTGACAGCGTTAAAGCGGGGCATCCATGTCCAATGGACACATTTTCCAATTATAGGTTGATGTTTTTTTTAATATAATATCTTTATTTTCAACATTTTTTTTTCATACATGGTTTGTATAAACATTTTGATTTAAAACATATATAATAAAGTGTAAACTTAGGATAATACGATGGTTTTGGTTTTTGTGGAAGATCACCAATACCGCTCGATCATGTTTTTGTTTTTTTTAAAATGGATTACATTTTTAACATTCATACTGAAAGAGGGAAATACAGCAACAACAACAAACAATACCAAAAACAACAAGAACAACAACAAAAACAACACAATACCCATCGCATTATGTATTTTCATTATTACTCATTTAAATGTGCCTGTGCTTGTATGTTATTTTATTTAAAGTTTACTACTAATAATAGCCCTATTTTAGTACTTCATTTTCTTTTTCTTATATAGTTAATACTCATTTTTCCTTCTCGTTTTGTTAACAGAAGAGAAAAGAGCGGGAATCTTCCACATATATATGTAACAAAGATATCTATACAATGTTCCATTAATACAATTTGTTGTAAATAAAGTTGTTGGTTTTTCAATGAAGGTTGATGGTTGATTGAATGGTGTTTACGTCATTTTCAGCACATTTTTAGGCTATATATGACAGTCGTTTTTTTGTTGTGTGTGTGTGTGTGTGTCCTGAGTAGAACCAGTATTGTATACCTCCTACCATCCGTAAGCATCGGCACCTTCTCACTTGTAAACATGTCGAGCTCCCAGTGGGATTACAATTATAGGAGAGTGTCCACTTATAGGAAGGGGTCCGTTAGGTTACCAATCGAATGCATACCTGTCAAGTCTCACGCATTGGCCATTGAGCGTCAGACACGCATGTTTGTGTTAAATCACGCTCACACGCATACGTTGTATGTTCTCACGCGTTCTTAATAGTTGCATTTTTTCTATTTGCTGCCGAGTTCTTCTTATAAAATGTAGTACACCCATTCAATTCAACTGACCATCTCGGACTTCCTGCGCCCCGCCAACCTTGACCCCCATCATCCCCCACCCAAGGAACAACCGCCCCTTGGAACCCCATATCACTATTGACATACACTGGGTCTTGACAGCTATGCGAACAGTCACCGGATAGTAGCAAAATAAATTCAGTTCGCCATTAGAAGACACGTGGTCTTGTGATATGTACACAGTTCTTCCTGTCTGTTTTAAATGACTTGTTTTGTCTAGTTTTTACAAAATACATCAAGCGGGGATCCGTTGGTTATCCCTACTTCAGTATTACCCCAAAATATAGTTTTGCTGCGGTCGGTCCCTTCGCTATCTCCCTTTCTAATTGTGACGATTTCTCTTCATAGCCTCTATCCGACTTAGTGTATTCCAAAAGTTTGTAGTCTCTATATAGGTCGCACTCGTAATCGTGAATATCGATGATGGTAAAGTCTCCTTGAATAACTGGTGCAAGTATTTGAAATACGGAGGCAACTGATTGGTTGAAAAAGTAGACTAAACACTAATTTAAGATGGAAGTTTTAAAATAACAGGAGCATGATATTCTTTATGACAGAACTGAACTCGCTATGTACTCAACGGAACTCGTTATATACTCGGTTTGAGTATTGTTGATCAAATGGTTTAATCTGGAAAACTAGACGACTAGTTTTTGATTCATTAAACTCATTAATACCAATCCATGATGCTTATAATTTCTTGTTTTGTGAACAAAGTACTTTATTTCATTTGGATGTGCAACTGATATCAATATAACCCCCTTTAAACTAATAGTTATGATTTAGCAAAATAAAAAGCCGAGTGGTCGAGATTTCCAGACCAAACATTTTCATCTTGAAATTACTCAAGTTTTATTACTAGAATAGTGGTTCATGGAACACTTGTTTTGCCTGCCATATGCTTACACGTATTTCAGCAAAGACAATCGAACTATAGAAGCTTGAAGACAAGAGTTGCAATCCTACGTGAATTATGGAGCAGATTTTTAAATTGATGAAAAGAGGCATGCCTCTGTAATGGATAATTAATAAGGAAGAACTGTATAACGTGTTATGACCATAGACCAATATTTTGCCAGGTTACGAGTTAGGTTAGATTGCAGGTTAACGTTTTATGAAAAGTAGCATACCTATGCTAAAATGAAAGTCCGAGTTATTGGACATGTGTAACAACATCTCCTAGGGAAAGATGAAGAAGTGTGTGAAGTTTCACAAACATCGGTCAAATATCTTTCAAGTTATGAACAAGGATATGTATATATATATATATATATATATATATACATGGCATGACATTATCATGTTTAATGGCAACATAAATCGACGCGGCAATTCCAATTGCAAACGGAAAAGATATGCATATTTATTACACTAGTGAGTTTTGATAAATAGGTCATGCAAGTTAGATGATGAAACATGCTTTTCAAAGTTAGGTTGCAGGTTAAAGGGACACATGACAATCTTGAAGTTTTTATCAAGCATTACTCCCGATTTATAATCCAGTATAATCATGCTTGCATACATTGAATAAAATTGAGTTTTTATTTTTTCTTCGTTATTCTACGAGTACCATAGGTTTAAATATATTATTGGTACACTAGGCTAACGCTAGGATTTTAAATCCTTTAGCCTCCTACTACACTATCATAAAGTCAGAAATATGCAAAGACAATTTGCCTTATACTATTCTTATAACTACAGTGATTTTTGTTCACCTTTTTGGGAATGGTACCGTACCCATTCAATTGGGATTTTTTTTCTTAAATTGGGAATAGTTCACTATCACACAAAAGCAATTTGGGAATGGTACCGTTTTTCGGTACCACTTATATAAGGAAAAAACACTGATATTAATGTTTGAAAAATGCAAGTTATGTAGAAAAACTATCTGGACGCCGCGAGTTTTAAAACAATGAAGATTGCCGTGTTCCCTTTAAAGTGTGCCGGACGCCAGGCAGTGTTTTCTTCCTACTCCTTGGGAACATCACATACCATCACAATTGGAAATGTTAGCGTGATTTTTCATACAAATGGGGAAAAATACAGTAAAACATTCATTTTATAAGTATTTTTAATACTATTTATGTACACCAAGGTCAACTAAATGCATTTAAACCTTTTCATGCTCAATCTTGTCACGCATACGCTCCTTTTTCCCCTCTTTCAATTGGGAACTTTTTTTAAACATAGCTTGGGTCAAAACAGGTCTCGAAATTATATCTCAAATGTGGATACTTGCAGGTGGAGTTGAATGAAGTGGATGAACAAAATACCGCGTTTCAAGTAGGACCTTTGGGATTTTACGAATGTAATAGGATGCCGTTCGGAATTAGTAACGCTCCAGTAGCTTTGCAATGCTTGGTGAAACGATGTATGGGCGACCTCAACCTACAAGATTATCTCATCAATGATATTATCATCTTTCTGCCAACTGTGGATGAACTTCTAGAACGTTTTCTATCGTCTTGTTCAACACAACCTAAAACTTAAACTTTGAGTTTACAAGTCGAAAGTCTACTACCTGGGTCACGCCGTGTCAAATAATGAAATAACCACCGATCCTCCCAAACTGGAATCTGTCAAGGACTGGCTTACTCCTAAACACGTCAATGGGGTGCGACAATTCTTGGGTTTCACTGGCTATTATCGAAGCTTCAATAAGGATTATGCCGCCATTTTCATACCTTTAAATGACTTATTGATTGGTCATCCATCCAACACCTTTAATGAAAGATATACCATTGATATGGGAGGGATATCAGCAAGTAGAATTCGTGTCCATAATCGAGAAACTAACCAACCCTCGCATCATCGCCTGTGCTGACCCCAACCTTACATTATCAAAATCATTGCGGATAGAGTCGTTGCCTATGCCAGTCTCAGTTCGAGGTCATCAACGATGAAGAGGAATATCCTGCTCATAAACTTGAGTTCTTAGACTCAAGTGGGCCATCTTAGACACACATTTCATGAATATCTGTATTGGTGTATTATAGAAATGGCAAGGCGAACGCAGATAGATGCTGATGGATTAGAACTTTTCATGAAAGGCTTAATGAAACCAATTCGCTTTCTTCATTCTCTTGGTTGTGTTTCTTGCTTCCATAGAATCTCCTTTATCAGTATTTATTAACATTCACACTAGCGTTCGTTTAGTGCGGTGTGGCGGCTCTAAAATGTCTCCCCGTGCTACAAATCAGTAGTGTTATTTTTACTGGTCTTTCGGCATCAACGAGCCCAATTTGTGAGACTTTAAAGTATAATACCGCGTAAGACGCTGCTTGGTGGCATGATAGCTGTTGTTTCTTACATAACCTCTCATGAACAGACCCAATAAAACCGAATCTGCTGCTTTATTCTCTTTGTTGTGATTGTTACTGTTTGTTGTGTTTGTTACTTCATTTTATAACACAATGACATTACTCCTCCTGTTCAGAAGGCTGTTCGTGCTGCTTCCATAGTTAAAAACTTCCACAATTGTGTTTGGAATGTCAGGACGTCATTTCTGAAACAGGAGAAATATGTAGTAGGTTCAAATGAAAAAAAAGTGTTCTAGCTTTAATTGGTGTCTCTCCCTTTAAACATGTCTTGTCTATTTGGGCTCTGAAGACAGGATAATAGCGAGGATTGTGCGCATATAAAATCGATTAAAGCTAACCAGTAGGCCTTATTGCCTACTGACCGTTCTGTTGTTTTATGTCTCTTTCATTGTAGTTTCAAGTCCTTGTTAGCAGTACAGTGCGGACCTACGATGCCATTGCGTTCGGACGCTGTGGTTTCTATAGGACCCTATATATCATTTTTCGTAATGCTATATATACCTATTGTATTGTATATTACGTACAAACCTACTCAGCATGAGCAATATGTTCGCGTTTGTAACGCATCATTACACTACATCAGTTTTGTATGTATATGCTAATTTGTGAGTGTATGTTTTATGTTGATATTTTCTATATATTTGCGTTTTCTATATAGGTACGTAAATAGTATTTAATTGCTAAGTTTATCCTTTTTTTAATAACGATTATACTTTATAACTATGTTAAGATTAAAAAAGTGCATCAAGAATTGCAGGGCAATCCATAATACCCCGCCTGCTCAGACAAACATTTTCCAGACATTTTCTATGATGGAGGTCAAAAATCAAGGTCAAGGTCACAATGACCTTATTTTGGTACGCGACACACCGCTATCCCAAGATGTTTTCACATACCAAGTTTGGTGTCTATAAGTGTTACAGTATTGAAAATACGGTCCGGACAAGCATTTTCTATGACAGAGGTCACAGGTCAAGGTCACAATGACCTTAGTTTGATAGGCGACACATCACTATCCCAAGATGTATTCACATACTACGTTTGGTATCGCTAAGTGTTATAGTATTGAAAATACGGTCAGGACAAACATTTTCTATGACAGAGGTCACAGGTCAAGGTCAAGGTCACAGTGACCTTATTTTGGTACGCAACACACCGCCGCTATCCCAAGATGTATCCACATCCCAGGTTTGGTATCTCTAAGTGTTATAGTATTGAAAATACGGTCCGGACAATCATTTTCTACGACAGAGGTCACAGGTCAAGTTCACAATGACCTTATTTTGGTACGCGACAGACCGCCATCCCAAGATGTATTCACATACCAAGTTTGGTATCTCTTAAGTGTTATAGTATTGAAAATACGGATATGAATTAAGTCAACTTGTAATCCTAATTACAAACATATTGAGAACAGTGTGACTCTTATGTAGCGTTTCCAGTAATGTAGACTTTGAATTAGATACTTTTACATTTACTCTCAATTTGAACTATTGGCAGCTTATTGAACAATGTAATTTGACACGCACTACCATTATATTTGGCTGTCCATGTACCATATTGACAGGATTGTCACCACCGGTGTACATTCGATTTAGTTTTCTGTAACAGAGCTCAATCTCAAATATAGTGTACTCTAAAAATACAGTAGTCTATAGAATAGTCCATTTATCCATCTAGAGTAGACGGGACATCATTTCTAATTCTAACACGACCTGCGCAGTCTTTCATATACACAAAGAAGAGAGACAACTGTATGTTATTTTACGGTAAAATACGGCTGTTCCATTAATTGCCCGCGTATTTTTCATCCGTTGGAAGCGCCACGTAACATGACGTCATTTTTAAAACCGTTAACGTCACAGAATGAAAATAAATAAACATTTTGGTAAATATACGTCACGAAGACAAACTCAACAGTAATTTTAATGAAATTTGAATTACAACAAACTTGCCATGCTCCCAAACTTTGCACACACCCGATATAAACCCATCATATGCATCAATATACATAACATTAATAAGCGTCTTGAACAAGCTGAGAACGTTTGACATCATACAGCGCAAGCTAAATGACATAAGCAATGAATTACATGTAATTGTTTGTCACGTGTCTACTAGTGTATTTAAACATACTATACCGCGCGGAACTTTACATAATGGCGCCCAATGGAACAGCCTGTAAACATAGCAGCCTGATTACCTTGACCTCCGAGATGATATAGTGCCCCCACAAATAGCGTAAATAATGGGGTAATTGTCGTGTTAGAATCGATATAATAAATACGTACCTGTATTTTATCGGTGATTAAAATACAGTTAGTCGTTCGGATGCGAGTAATTAAATCACGAGTGCGTTAAACCACAAGTGCTAACGCACACGTGATTTAATTACTACGCATCCGAACTCCTACCTGTGTTTTATTCACCGATAAAATACAGGTACGTAGTAATTACAGGTACGTATTTATTCTCTTATCTTGTTTTAGTAATTGCACATGGTAAGGTAGTAATGAATACAGTCTAACATTTTATCCCAAAATTTGGCTGAATTCTATGCTTTGGCTTATCAGCCCCAAATCATCACCCCTGCTGCTCTGACCACCACTTGAGGAAACTGATATCCCTAATCGAAATACTATATATACAGTATTTGCAAAGGGTAATAGGTTACAGAGGTTCATTTGTACACCGATTGTTTTAACTGAGGATTGTTAATATGTAATTTATTGTATTTAATAGATCATATTGCTCTAATTCAAAATAAAAAAGTAGCAACATATTCACTTGGTTAAAAGGGAAAGACAAATGTGTGAAAAACATGGCAAGGCATTCTATGTTTAGTATTCTACATTTCCTTGTTTTGCTTATGCTGAAAATTATGATGTGTTTAAAAGTTGACTGGTCCTCGATAACTGGGGCTTTTGTAATGCTGTAATATTGTTTCACGCGATTAACCTTTTTTTGATAGTGAAATAGATTACTACACAATACACTCTTCCATCGGTTGTTTTTCTTACAAACAAACTATTCCTGTATGTATTCCTGTGATTTATAGGTCGTCATACTGCTTTTTGCTATACTGTTTCATAATAGCACCTAAATTAGTGATATCTTCGGAACTGGGAATATCATACTATTTATTTGAAGTCCCTATTCCGCCATCAACAGTCAAATTGTACAACATAATTAGCTGTGTGAAGTTGGCTGTGAGATCGTGGACATTCAGCAGAGCTGGGTTTGAATTTTGAGCTGGCTCTGAGATCGATATTCGTTTTAAACGTACACCAAGGCATTATGAATGCAGAGCTGGATTTGAATACAGAGATGGCTCTGAGATTGATATTCGGTTAAACTTATAAGAAGAAATATTAAAAAAAATCGGAAAGGGAAAGTAGCATTCAAGGAGGACAGTAAACCACAAAACACAGAAACAAACACGCAAACAGACAAACAAGAAGGCAAAAGCAATAATAAATGCAAACTGAATACAGAGCTGGGTTTGAATTTCGAGCTGGCTCTGAGATCGATATTCGTTGTAAACGTACACCCAAGGCATTATGAACGCAGAGCTGGGTTTGAATACAGAGATGGCTCTGAGATCGATATTCGTTATAAACATACACAAAGTCGAATGCAGAGCTGGGTTTGAATTTCGAGCTGGTTCTGAGGTCGATATTCGTTTTAAACATAAACAAAGTCATTCTGAATGCATAGCTGGGTTTGAGATCGGTATTCATTTATAACATACAACAACGCATTTTGAATATTGAGCTGGATTTGAATTTCGAGCTGGCTCTGCAATCGATATTCGTTACAAACATACTAGTCATTTTGAATGCAGAGCTGGGTTTGAATACAGAGCCTGCTCTGAGATGATATTCGTTTTAAACTTACACCGAGTCATTTTGAATGCAGAGCTGTGTTTGAATACTGAGCTGTCTCTGAGATCGATATTCGTTTTAAACATACTCAGTCATTTTGAATGCAGAGCTGGGTTTGAATTTCCAGCTGGCTGTGAGATCGATACTCGTTTTAAACGTGAACCAATTCATTTTTAATATCGAGCTGGGGTTGAATGTCGAGCTGGCTCTGAGATCGGTATTTATCTTAAACATACAACAACGCATTTTGAATATCGAGCTGGGGTTGAATTTCGAGCCGGCTCTGCGATTGATATTCGTTTAAAACATATACCAAGCTATTTTGAATAACGAGCTGAATTTGAATTTCGAGCTGGCTCTGAGATCTATATTCGTTTTAAACATATACCGAGTCATTTTGAATGCAGAGCTGTGTTTGAATACTGAACTGGCTTTGAGATCGATATTCGTTTTAAACATACACAGTCATTTTGAATGCAGAGCTGGGTTTGAATTTCCAGCTGGCTCTGAGATCGATATTCGTTTGAAACGTGAACCAAGACATTTTGAATATCGAGCTTGGTTTGAATTTCGAGCTGGCTCTTTGCATGGAGGGTCAAGGTCACACCCACATTTGCTTTGTCACATTCGATGTACCACCCGCGATACAACTATAAGCAAAGTTTGAAAGGTCTAGTGCATACAGTTTGTGAAATAGTGACCTAAACGCAAAAGTCTGCCCTTTACTTGGAGAGTCAAGGTCACTTCCACATTTGCTTTGTGACGTTGCGATGTACCACCCAAGATACAACTATAAGCAAAGTTTGAAAGGTCTAGTGCATACAGTTTGTGAGAAAACGACCTAAACGCAAAACTTGAATGTTGACGCGGCAGCCGCTGCCGCCGGAAAAAGCAACACATATGTCTCTTTTTTTCTTCGAAAAGGCGAAACAAATACGAGTTTCGACTGGGAGGTGGGGTGGGGGTGGCGAACACAGCTATAAGTGTAAGAATTGACCAAAACAACACAGAAATATGTAAAGAAAACACATCGAGTTTCAAGTGGTGGTTCGATGCGTGAGTGGAGTGGGGGGCAACATAGCTACATGTATATGTGTAAGAATTGACCAAAACAACACAGAAATATGGTAAAAATATTAATTTGAGTGTGGGGTTGGGGTATGGGCAACATAGCTAATAGCTATATGTGTAAGTATTGACCAAAACAAAACAGAAATATGTAAAAAAAAAAGCGAGGGGGGAGGGGTGTCAACATAGTAAGAATTGACCCCATAATTATGTAAAAAAAAAGAGAAGACTTTCGAGTGTGGGGGAGGGAGGGGGTAGTGGACGGGATGGAGGGTGGGAGGCAACATAGGTTTTTGTGTAAGAATTGATCAAAACAACAGACATATCTAAAAAAAACATAAATAAAAAGAATTTCGAGGGGTGGTGGGCCGGGGGTGGGGGTGGATGGCAACGTAGCTACGTGTAAGAAGTGGCCAAAAATAACACACAGAAATATGTAAAAAAAATACAATTTTAAATGCGTTTCAAGTGTGGGAGTGGGGAGGTGGGGTGGGGGGAGGCGCGGTGGGGGAGAAGGGGCAACATAGCTATATGTGTAAGAAGTGACCATAAATGACACTGAAATGTAAAAGAAACTTTAAAAACATGTTTCGAGTGGGTGAGGGAGGCTGGCGGTGAAGGCGTGGGGGTGGGATGTGGGGGCGGCAACATAGCTATATGTGTAAGAAATGACCAAAACAACACAACAATATGTAACAATAAATAAAATAAAAAGGCGTGGGGGTGGGGGACGTGGAGGAGGGAGCCCATGCCCCAATATGGGTGAAGTATGGATATGTTGTTAGTTCTTAAAATAAACGGATACATCATTCTTTATACAAACTCGTTTTCAATATTTTCAAGATATTGCGCATTGGCTACATGTGCTGCACTTTATAAATGTTATTGATGTTATGAAACAGGAAAAATAATCCGAGTAAACATCATGCGGATGAGATTACATCTAGGATTGACAATGCAAGTATACAGGAACACAAGGTATTGTCTGTAAGTGTTGTTGAAGTGTTATGTAGTGTCGTGCATTGGTGTATATAAGAGATATGATCAGCATTGTCATTACATCCGAGTGATTTGGGGAATAATCATCACATCCTATTCATAATTGACAGTAATTCATTAAGCACAACAATATTCGTCATACAATTATTATTTAATCATTGTTTCATAGTTTGTATATTTAACTCTTATTGAAATCGTTAAATGTTGTATTTTCCCCCGACTAAACTAACCACGATCGACCATCCTGTAACACTATATTTAATAATAATAATAATAATAATTATTATTATTATTATAATTACAATCATACTTAATGCTTTTTATAGAGGGTTATACATAATTAGTTGCAAATAAGTCTTACATGGGGCCCTCTATTATGTGGTTGTGTAAAGTTGACTATGAGATCGAAGATCGTAGATCGACATTCAATATCGAGCTGGGTTTTCAATGTCGAGCTAGCTCTCGGAGATCGATATTCGGTTAAACTTATAAGAAGGCAAAGTGAATACAGAGCTGGGTTTGAATTTCGAGCTGGCTCTGAGATCGATATTCGTTTTAAACGTACACCAAGGCATTCTTAATACAGAGCTGGGTTTGAATTTCGAGCTGGCTGTGAGATCGATATTCGTTTTAAACAACATACAACAACCAATTTTGAATATCGAGCTGGATTTGA
This sequence comes from Cyrtodaria siliqua, assembly GCA_037043455.1. Classification (NCBI taxonomy): domain Eukaryota; kingdom Metazoa; phylum Mollusca; class Bivalvia; order Adapedonta; family Hiatellidae; genus Cyrtodaria; species Cyrtodaria siliqua. The sequence continues at coordinate 49,966 of JAWPHD010011512.1, forward strand.
ATTTCCAGCTGGCCCTGAGATCGATATTCGTTTTAAATGTTCACTTAGTCATTTTGAATATCGAGCTGGGTTTGAATTTCGAGCTGGCCTGATATCGATATTAGTTTTAAACGTATAACAAGGCATTTTGAATTTCTGGCCAATCTGCAATTTTGCTAGGATCAATAAGACATTAAGAGCAACATTCCTGTAAAGTTTCATGAAAAACCGCGAAGTAGTTTCAGAGGAGTAGTCGCAACAAGTTTTTACTATATAACTCTATGTAAACAAAGATGGCCGCTGGCAGCCATGTTTAAAGTCGAATCAAAACGATTTTTGGCAAGGACCAACATCATGTCATGCTGATCACTTTAGAAAAAGTCCCATATCAATATCACTTAGAGTTTTCAAGAAGTAGTCGCTACAAATTTGTTTTTTGAAAATCTATATTAGCCGTGGCGGCCATCTAGAATTTACGGCCGACCTGAAGTTTTGCTAGGATCAATTATACATCAAGAGCAACATTCGTGTGAAGTTTCATGAAAATCCGTTGAGTAGCTTCAGAGGATTAGTCGCTACAAGTTTTCATTATATAACTCTATGTCAAAGATAGCCGCTGGTGGCCATGTTTAACATCGCATCAAAATAATTTTCAACAAGGATCAGCATCATTCCATAGTGATCATTTTAGAAAAAGTCCCATATCAATATCACTTATAGTTTTCAAGAAGTACTCACTACAAACTTGTTTTTCGAAAAAAAAATTTGAGCTGTGGTGGCCATCTTGAATTTCCGTCCAACTTGAAATGTTGCTAGGATCATTTAGACATCAAGAGCAACATTCCTGTGAAGTTTCATGGAAATCCGTAGAGTAGTTTCGGAGGATTGGTCGCTACAAGTTTTTACTAAATAACTCTATGTAAACAAAGATGGCCGCTGCCAGCCATGTTTAACTTCGAATCAAAACGATTTTCGACAAGGACCAACATCATTTGGCGGCCATCTTGGATTTCACATCAACATGAATTCAGACTTCATGGGCAACATTTCTATAAAGTTTCATGAAAATCCATTCAGTAGTTTCAGATGAGTAGTCGCTACAAAAAAAAGTTTACGGACAGACGGACGGACGCCGCACCACGGCATAAGTGATCAGTAGAGCTAAAAATAAATATAAATAATTTTATCCAATCAATAATTTTTAAATTTGTTTTTTAGCATGGTCCTTGACATTCCCTTTGTTATGCGTACAGTTGCGAATCATATATAATAATTGGAATTGTGGCATGGTCGCTGGCATTTCTTTTGTATTTGCACAGTTGAAAATCATTTAACTGAAAATAACACCTGACAGAAAGACTGGTACATTCTATCTATCAGAAGTACACCGAACTGGATGTTTAAATCAACCGTTACTCAATGAGGGCAGACTCTATTACTGCTGATGTATTAAATATTCTATATAGTAAATTACAGAACAAACTAGCCTACCTATATTTCTATTAGTTTTTTCCCTCTCATGCTTTAAACAAGGTTTCAAATGAAAGGGGTATATGTTTGTATATGATACACCATGTTATACAACATTTTGGCTCTCATTTCTTGAGAATTGCGTTTCACATACATAATAATAACCAGGTTTGTGCACAGTTACTATACTGTATATAATAACCAGGTATGTGCACAGTTCCTATACTGTGTACATGTATATTTGCATTTCTTTTAAACTTCAATTAAACAATATAAAGATATATTAGTAATAGTTTAGATAATATTGCACATGCATGTTAATTTTTCTAGAATAAAAGTGAAACAACCCTAATAAAACTGTACAGCAATACTTTGTTAATAAAACTGACCCATGTGTGTAATCTCTGTGCAATCTAATACTCCTGCTTGTCAGAGCTAGCCCCTCATTTATGATGACCCCTTGCTGTGAAAGTTGTTATGATAATTAAAAGAATTATTTACAGTAGGGTGTTAATCAGATTCTTGAAAACTGGTGAAAACTCAAAAATCTGGCATAAAATGCTGGACTGAATAGTTTCTTTGAGTTTTTTCGCTTTGATACCGCAATCTTATGATTACACATGGTAGCAATGAACACTTTATCTGTGTTGTAATGCACGCTAACGCAAATGCATCCCATACATGCGAGTAATTGTATTTATGTGCTGATGTGTACTTTAGCACGTTGTGCTAGAAAGTTGAACTTGTAATAAATTTGTAAGGCCTGTCAAGGAAATGTTTATTACTATAATACACATATTAGCGACGAAACATTCACAAGCCTCAATAGTGCTGTTGGTCGAGGCGCCGTGTTAGTGCCCAGGAAGGTAGGGTTCAAAGAAGGATAAAGATATCGGACAGGGAAAGCAGCATTCAAGGACGACAGTCAACCACAAAACACAAAAACAAACACGCAAACAGACAAACGAAAAGGCAAAAGTAATAAAAAATGCAAACAATATCACACACACAAAAGGGTTGACAATAGGGCTACCGCCTTGGAACGGTCAGTGGCAAAGTAGGCCACTGGGGATTTAAACCGGTTCTAGGGTGCACCAAACCTTACACTTACCCTACTGTCATCCCATTAAAACAGGACAGTGTAAATAAAGAAATCCCCGTCATGATCTAATATCTAACCAACAAGGCAACATCAATAGGCAATATAAGTAAAACACAAATATGCTCGTGTAAATATAATACAAAAAAAAAAATAGCCTAGAAAGCCACAATGAAGGTACTCAATGACTTGGCAGAAGCCAGAGCAGTAAGAGAATACACCATTAAGGGCACGACAAGAAAGATCATGGACAAACATCAAACGCCACCGTCCCAATGGGCTTTAGGTAGGCGTCATCATAGGATCCACAGCCTGTCCGTTCATCGTACAATTAAAGAGGAAAGCATAGTGGCGAACTGTAAAAGGGTCCACCACCAAGCATGCAGTACGTTGCAAAATGAAAGGTTCATAACCTCTTTTGATAAACTTTTTAACAAGTTTAACAAAGATAGTATGAAAGTGATCATGACCAAGAATCTTACGAAGTTTATAAATCACATCACCTTAGAAGTCAGGTTTTGATAGTCCTTGTCGTAGAAGAGTCCTTAAATTACATTTATATTTGGAAAGAAGATCAGGGTTACGATAATAAAAGTTTGCAAAGGTTTTACGAAGTTTATGGTAACGGTAACCCTGATTGAGTAACTTTTTAGTTATACAAAGATTACGAATATTAAAGTCCTCAACTCGAGTACAAGCTCTAGAAAAACGAAAAAGTTGAGACAGATAAACCCCATAAGAAGTTGCTCGGGGAACATCCCCATCCAAGTGGGGATAATTACCCAGTGGGCACACGACGTTGATTCAACGTTGAGATGTGGTTGGATTTTGGTCACGACGTCGATCAACGTTACTTTAACGTTGAATCAACGTTGCCCTATTCAACCTTCAACCATCAACTTGTATGGGTATGAGTACTGACGTTGTATCAACGTTGATTCAACGTTACCGTTCTCAACGTTGGAACATCGTTAGAATTGCAACGTTGTATAGACGTTGATAAAAGGTTGACCTTTCAACATTGTATATATATATATATATATATATATATATATATATATATATATATATATATCAATCATATAATTACTAATAACGAGGTGTAGGTAAATGAAAGATGTGATAGATAACACCATTAATCATTGCAGAATTATATACTGTACTCTTTAAATTTCCTCTTTAATTACATATATATTGATGAATTGCATCCGCGGAATTTGTTTTGCAAGTATTCGTTTTGCAAGTAACGTACGTTAGGCCTAATTGCAAGAATAAAATGTCGTATACGTTTTATTGCAAAGGCAGCGTAACCCGTAAAATATTCGAAGTCGGAAGTTTATAACAGATGTTACCTCCCCTGGATATCCGCTAGGAGGCCACTAACGGAAATGCAGACCCAGCCAATCAAATGCAGGGATATAAAATTTCACGCGGAAAACTGAGATTGTGTCTTGTTTACAAAGAAATGTGTGTATAAAATCGTTTTAGTACAGTTATTTCAATATTCCAAAAGCGTCGGTGATCAAGTTCGAAGTGGTAAGTCAGTGTTACTTTGTTTGATGGAAAAAGTTTGTGTAAAATATTTGTGAACGATCGATTTCGTACTCGTTGGAATGGGCCCATCTTTTTTGAAGTTTTTCTATTCTTTTTTCATAAATATTCTCCAACCACCAGTATCTTGAGGATAATGTTCTGTCCGATACTGCACACAATCAATTTCTGATTATCAATGCAGCCTCGTTTCGGAGGAAAGGTTTTATGCACCTCCCCCCACCCCCAAAACACACCATAATCCGAACATTCTCTGACCTTACCTGCCCTTTTTACGATTTTGATATTTCATCTGCCAAAAAGCCACACACAAAAAGATAAAAAAAAGAAGGCTTTTAGGGTCAAAGAATGCTTGGATTAAAAATTACAGTGAGATCTTGCATGCAATGTGTGTGGCGCTCCCTGCACACAGTGCCGAAAGCTTTACATCCCGTCTAAAAGATAGCTCATACTTTTGCTGATGGGGTCATTGTCATACTGGGTACTACAGAAAGGCAACCGGGTTACATTTATGTATACAGAAATATACAGAAATGTACCCGAACATTATCGAAATCCAGAAAGGCCCTCAAATTAACATAAATGTACCCGAGACAAAATCTCGTAAAACGCGCCAGTAACGTGTTCTGTTACTTCACGGAAACGAAACTTTCATTAACTATTCACTTTTTTAAAAGTTTAGCTTACATATAAATATAATGTATTTAATGGCGCCAGTTTATATTTTGAAAAACAATATTTTTCATATCCCTTTTTTGATGATTCGATTATCAGAATTCTCAATGCAAATTTGGCGCCCAAATTTTGCTTGTGTGTGTGTGTTTCCGGTGGGGGCTTCGGAAATAAAAGTACAGGGATTCCTTCATTAAAATTACTAACTACAGCAGCCTAAATATGTTTTTAAGAACAATAGTGCAACAGTTAATGATAAACAATATTGTTTAGGTAGTTGTTTATCAAGTTCTAAATTGTTTCAATTCCGCCAATGAGATCTTGTTTGTCCGGGTACGTTTCTGTATATTTGGGGACCGTTCTGGATTCAAAGATTTTCGGTTACGTTTCTGTAGATGTACCCCGGGTACCTTTCTGTAGTACACGGAACGACAATGACCCCATCAGCCATACTTTCGCAGTACCTAAAGTCCTGAGTCAAGTGACGGCAAACAAACAATCGTTAATTCTGGCCCCAGCAATTTTTATATCCATCTTGATTTGAGCTTGAACTAGCGCTTCTAGTAGCTATAGCGCTTAAATTGTATAACCATTTAAACATTTTTGTACATAACGCGCATTATTGAAAGGGTGGGTTATCAATCTGTTTTGCAGCAACATTGTTTAAGCAGCCATTACCCAACTGGAAGCTGAAGTATGAAAACGTGGAAAGAGTAAAATACAAAAGAATCAAATGATTGTTCTCTTAAAGGTCCTTATTCTCTTTCAGGACGATGTCAAATGGATTGATGGCGAAAATCAATATGAATGGACATTTCCCTTCAAGAACACAAGTCTCTGCAAACGTATAATTGGTAATGTATTAATTAAATTTAAAGATATTAAAGCTAGCTCTGTAGAGGGCAACATGTACAGTACGGCTCACGCGAAGCACACACTTTACTCGATTTGCCGAGTTTGGCCCTATCGAGTGCCGAGCGAATCTACGCCAAGTCAGTGTTTGGATTTGGCGAATCCACGTGGCGAAAGTACACAGAGTCACTCGGAGTGATCGCACTCTGAGTCACCCTGCATAGAATCCAATTAACCATGAGTGCACACCTTTGGCGATTTATTTTTGGGAACAAATCTAAATTTTCCGACAACTTCAACTTGTCCGACATCGCGCTTGAAAAAGAATCAATCGGCAGAAAAATACAAACGCTGTGTGCATCTTTTCCGTGCAAAGTTGACATGACTGATAAATATAATGAATACATAAAAAGTCATTTCGAAAAAAATATTGATTTCAAACTTTTTTTCCGTTTCTGTTATCAAAAAATCAGTTCTCTTGCGACTGACATAAACAATTTGGATACCCATAATCTCTAGCGATATAGGTACCTTTTAGAAAGGCGGCACTAAGAACGGGTTTAATGACCCGGAATTCTTTACAATTTGTTTGATTATTTTTACTAAAAAACTCATCGATATAATAATAATCAACAGCAGAATCGTAAATCATTTTACAAACACCGATTAGATAAAAATTGTAATTTCCAGTATAGTAATTACTAATTGTATGTTATGTTCAGTCGCCGCGAAGCCGGTAATAGGAACCGCCATATAATTATCGTGACATTATCCGGGCATTCGAATTTTCAAAAAACAAAAATAAAAAATTGTCTTCTGCCTTTTTTAAAAGTTATTGAATAATTATGCATTAGAATAACTGCAGTAATAAAATGTTGCACCTTTTACCTGTGCAGTTTCGACTCAGCGAGCTCCGAGTTTGTATACGCGAAGTATCGTGGCATTATGCGTGAAGTATCACGGCGTAAGTTTGCCGAGAGCCGATTCCCACGCCGAGTAGTTTTATCACCCAAACTCCGCGTAATTACGCGATGTGTAAATTCCTCACTCGGCGTGAAATGGTTGTACGCCGTGGCCTTTTGATATATTAAATGTGTAAATAAACAAATTCATATAATATCTTACTTTCCTTTTCAGTAAATTTGTTCATATATATCTTTCTTTCCTTTTCAGACAGTTTACTGGCTTCCCACCCAGTGGTGGAGACCTTTAGTGGTGGAGACCTTTGTGGAGGATGAAATTAAAAGGTTTTTAAAATATGCCCAGGAAAGGACTGGAGGTGGAGGAAGAAATAAACGAGATAATTTTTTTTAACTCAATGGCCTGGTGACTCACGAGAAAATTCAAGGACCAAGGACAATATAACTATTCCGGCAGAAGGATTTGTGTATGATGGCGAAACCACTTGACTTTTTGATTGGATTCATGGAAAAAAAACTGGAAAAAAAACACGTTCGAATGAGAATAACTTAATTGGCCTGGTGACTATCACGAGATAATTCAAGGACCAAGGACAATATAACTATTCCGGCGGAAGGATTTCATTTGTGTATGGTGGCGAAACCACTTGACTTTTTGATTGGATTCATGGAAAAAAAACGATCAAATGAGAATAACTTAATATTTAACGGATTTTATTCAACTAAGGTGCACATACCCCTCCAAAGTGTTAGTAGTGAAATGTTTTTATTACATTTCTACGTCTGAAAGATTGGGATATTTCAGTTAAAGAATATTCACATTCTCTAAATATTAACTCCGAACACAAAAATAACTGTGATGTTGAAATATGCCGTCAATAAAGTGTTGTTGACGTAGACTCTATCCACCCTTAACGTTCAATAAAACAAGTAATTTAGGTTACAATTATACACAAGCGATTTGAAATGTAATAAATAGATTATTTAACTGCTGGGCTCAATTTATAGATGGAAATCCTTCACTTGATGGTGGTCATGTTTGTTCCATTTTAAAGGAATAGTTACAACACTACCATCTCATGAAGGATTTCCCTATAAACGATCGCAGCAGTTAAATAATCTCTATATATCCATTATAGCTTTCATAAATTTTGCCATTTATGCATTTTGACCATTATGTGCTATTTGTGTAGGCGATTGTTGTCACGTGATCACTGTAGATTGTTATTGTCACATGATCGAAGTGTAGACTTATTGTCACTTGGTCGATGTGGAGATTGTTAGTCATGTGGTCGCTGTGGAAATTGTTATTGTCACATGTTCGCTGTATATACTGTTATTGCCACGTGGTCGCTGTAGAGATTGTTATTGTCACATGATCGTTGTATAGACTCTTGTCACGTTGTCGCTGTGGAGATTGTTATTGTCACAAGATCGCTGTATAGACTTTTATTGTCACGTGGTCGCTGTGGAGATTGTTATGGTCACGTGGTCGCTGTGGAGATTGTTATTGTCACATGATCGCTGTATAGACTGTTATTGTCACGTGGTCACTGTGGAGATTGTTATTGTCACATGATCGTTGTGGAGATTGTTATTGTCACGTGGTCGCTGTGGAGATTGTTATTGTCACATGATTGCTGTTTAGAATGTTATTGAAACGTGGTCACTGTGGAGATTGTTATTGTCACGTGATCGCTGTGGAGATTGTTATTGTCACGTGGTCGCTGTGGAGATTATTATTGTCACATGATCACTGTATATAATGTTATTGAAACGTGGTCATTGTGTAGATTATTGTCACGTGGTCGCTGTGGATATTCTTGTTGTCACGTGGTCGCTGTGGAGATTGTTATTGTCACATGATTGCTGTATAGACTGTTATTGTCACGTGGTCGCTGTGGAGATTGTTATTGTCACATGATCGCTGTATAGGCTGTTATTGTAATGTGGTCGCTGTGGAGATTGTTATTGTCACGTGGTCGCTGTGGAGATTGTTATTGTCACATGATTGTTGTATATACTTTTTGTCACGTGGTCGCTGTGGAGATTGTTATTGTCACATGATCGCTGTATAGACTTATTGTCACGTGGTCGCTGTGGAGATTGTTATTGTCACATGATTGCTGTATATACTGTTATTGTCACGTGGTCGCTGTGGAGATGTTATTGTCATGTGGTCGCTGTGGAGACTGTTATTGTCACATGGTCGCTGTGGAGATTGTTATTGTCATGTGATTGCGGTGTAGATTATAATTGTCACTTGATTGCGGTGTTCGACAATTTATAAATAGCTAGACTTGTTTTGTTGACATAATTACAGAAATACATAATTACAGAAATATTTTTTAACAGTTGCTTTCGTTATAGAGATTGAATTTATTTTTATTATTAAAGGTGATTGATTCGATTTGTAGTGAGGTATTATCTTAAACCCCAATATTTTACATTAAATAAAACCCTTACACTTCTATAAATGCATAATGGACTGTCCTTTTGTAAAATTTGGACCTTTTCATTTATGATACAAAGGGTTGTTTCGGAGAAATGACTGATGAGCTGCCAGAAAGTGTACACCCTGATCAGCCTGCGAGTTCTGAGTTCACACTGCATGCAAAGGCTATTTTGGTCATAGCATGAACAGTATATCAAATGACTATATGGTCGAGCATTTGTACATTTTCTTTCCAGCAGAAAAGTATTTGTTAGAAAATTTGATTATTTGTTTTGCTCGCCACGACTTATTTAAGTTAAAGTTATTTGATTATTAGTAGTCTGATAATTTTTAGCTGTACTTGCTGTAGGTCTTTGTAGCAATGAAAGCTCGGACGAGTTCAAAACCCAGCCTGATTGGAAAGTCAGAGTTTTCCTGAAATTGCCCTGAGTGATTATAGCTTGTCAATATGACCATATGGTGCTAAACATAATTACTAGCATTACATACCACATCAACATTAATCCAACTATAATTCAACGTTGTTTTAGCGTTCGGTCTTCAACGTTGTTTTAACGTTTGGTTTTCAACGTTGTTTAAACGTTAGAATTTCAACGTTGATTCAACGTCAGAATTTCAACGTCCAATCAACTTTCAAATCAAACTATAAATCAACGTTGATTCAACATTGGTACCTGACGTTGATTCAACGTTGATTCAACGTTGTTGTGCCCGCTGGGTAACAATGTCAAAATTAAAATCATCTCTCTTGTCATAGATTTTGCTAATTATTTTACCATTTTCAATCGAGAGATCTAAATCAAGAAAAGAAGCGTTATTATCAGATATATTTTCGTTAATAAGTCGAAGTTCTTTAGGATAAATATTATGAACCATAGTTGGAAAGAAAGGGGTGTCAATGTTCAGTATGTCATCCAGATACCGAGAGGTGTCATTACAAGCTTCAATAACATCTGCCTGGGTATCTGGTGAAAGACTCAACATGAAATCCCTTTCATAGCAAAATAAAAACAAATCTGCGACAAGTGGTGCACAGTTCGTACCCATAGGGATACCAACAATTTGTCTATAAACGGTGGTACCATACCTGACGAAAATAGTATCTAATAGGAAGATGAGTGCTTCACAAACTTCATAGCAAGTCCACATAGTATAATTGTCTAAACTCCCGTTAGTGAAAAACGCTTTAATATTATTACATGCCAAAAATGTAGTATTTTCTCTAGCGAAAGTTTTTTGAATAAGAGAAATTAGCTTGTCTTTAATAAGATGATGTGGTAAGGTTGTATATAGTGTAGAGAAGTCATAAGTACTTATTGATGAAACTTGACCTTTATTGAAAATTTTATCAAGAACGTCTCCTGAATTTTTTATAGACCAAAATAAATTAATCCCAGAGTTTTCATAAGTTTTATCACAATATAGTTTAACGGTAGTAAGACAAGAAGTTAAAAGTTTGGAGATGTTTGTTGTGGTGCAGGCACTAGAATTAGAAATAAAGCGAGCCTTATACGGATTTTTATGTAATTTAGGAATCCAGTACATGGTAGGCAGTTTATTTTGCTTATCGTTTACACCAGCCTTGAAAGTAGTGCACCGAGTGATATGTGCGGAAACAACATCATCCTCAGTAGAATTAACTGGAGTATACGAATTGGTGCTGCCGAGTTCCAGAGATAAAACATTGACGTAATGTAGGCGTCAAACAATAATTACATTATTAGCTGCTTTATCTGCAGGAACTAAAACAAATTTATTATGAAATTCCTGAATTCCCGATTTTAGATTACGAAAAGAAAACCTAGGTCTCGGAGGTAGTAAAGAGGGGTTAGCATTATAAAAGTTAATACGTGTATCTATAATTTTAAGAATAGACGTTTTTCAAGTAGAAAGCGAGTTTGGGTCCGCATGTTCTCTACGACACCATTTTATACTAAAATCTTCAATGGAGTGGGCGATCTGGGCACGACAGGCATTAAAATCAATAGTTGAAGGTAATCTATATTTAGAACCTTTCCAAAACAAATGCCGAATACGTTTATCAACAATATCAAAATTACCAGTGATGACATGACCTGCTGGAGCATAGCAAAATTTTGATGTGTTGCATTCACATTCCTTAGGAGTATTATGTACTATATCAAGGTCAGAATCTATTTTGTTGTAGTTGAAAATAATATTTCTAATAGGCTTTTTATACTTATAACAAATTACAGGACTTTCGGAATTTTTGAAATATTCTGGGATAGAATCAACTTCATGAGTATCCCGAAAAATACTAGGCATGTCAATGAAATCAATACCTTTATTAATATATAGTAGTTTTAGAAAATGCCTGACGTGATCAGACTCCTTATCAATATGGGGTCGTAGAACATGTTGTGTGTAGCTTTGAACTATAGAAGCAGTGTTATACAAGGGATCTGTACGAATGAAAATTTTGTCGGCTTCCTCGTCGATCAACTTTAGTGAAGAAATAGACAAAGAGGTAAGCCGTGAAAGCATAGAATGCTTTCGAGACTGTTTAAAAATAGTATGTAAATCAACGACAGAAATAATTACACGCGATTTACGTTTGATGTTACCATTACGCCTAAGACCATGAGACCTAGATTTACGCTTTCGAATAGAAAATATAGAAAAAATGTCAATATTAGGATCTTTAGAAATATTTCCTTCTTGATAAATATTGTCATTAAGGCCGAGTGGATGAGGTGTCTGTAAGTTTTTCATCCACTTAAGTTCTGCAATATGTCTAGCTTTTATTTTGAAGCTTTTAGTAGCATCATTATCAAAAAATAAATATTCAACCGGTTTAACAGTTACGTAATTAAAATTATGACCTGACTGACGAAAGTGTTGGTACAAGTAGTTTTTTAACTTTTTAGGATTACTTGCATTATATTTGTGTTCACGAAATGGAACTTTTAAGGATCGACCTGTTTGTCCAACATATTGTATACCGCAAAGTGGTGCATTTCAAGTCAGAACATAAATGACGTGAGTAGTACGTCAATCAACATTTGAAGCTAGACATACATTAAACAATCTACCATTAACAGCTGATTTAATGGTGGACTTGCACGATAAGTAATTGCAACAACTGCACCTCTTAGCATTGCACTTATAAATAGAGGGAAACACCCTGCTGATTTCCCTTCTTTTTTTTCTTTTTTTTTTAATTTTCATTGGTTTATATTATTCCTTTAAATTTTTTACTTGGATAACGCAATCTTATAATTACACATGGTAACAGTGAACAGTTTATATGTGTTGTAATGTACACTCAAACGCACAAGTGAACAATTGTATTTCTGTGGTGATGTGTTCTTTTAGCACGTCGTATTACAAGGTAATTGTAATCAATATGTAAGTCATGTCAAGGTTTTTGAACAGAAAGAAGCGAGGTCGCCCACATTGATTTAAAATGCTTGGTAGGAACAACTGATGGTAAAAATCGGGAAGAATGTAAGAAAAAACGGTCCGTGACAACATTTTTTTTTTCAATATTGTTTTAACACCCGTGACTTGACATATTATTATGTTAACTTCTTGTCTCTCGGCATCTATTTTACGCTTGCGTAAAACCTTGCTTGTTACTTCTTAAATAAAACAAGCCATGTTATCATATCATCCAAATTGGACCAAGTTATTTCGCGTAAATTACAAAACTTGGAGTAAAATTGTAGCGAACGTTTTGGATATATAGGGCACACTTTCTGCCATACAAGTATTTCTTCTGATATTTTGTTCACATCACTAGTTTTGACTTATTTTCATGTATTTGATATTACTCATGCCTAAACTATGCATTTGGATGAACATTTCACTTAACCATACACCATTCTAGTTCATTTTCTTTTTTTTCTTTTTTAAAATGGCGGACCAACCATGTATCCCTCAGGTTATATCATTCATATAGACACGGCTACTTTACTTATTATTATACTGAACATAAACGTAAGTGTGAGCAACTCTTCATTTACGTGCAAGTGTTTTTACTTACGGTTGATTTTATTAGTATAGTGGTATCGGAGTAAACATTGACATTTAGCTGAGTTTACTGTAGTGGTGTAACAAGTATATACTTAACGAAACTAACCCGCCAAATAACGGTAAAATTACACTGCACAACTGTTCATCAAAACTGTCCAGGTGTTCAGGTCATATAATAACGTATATTTGCCGATCAAAAGTATCAGTTTATTCAAGGGTTCTTGAAATACCCATGATTGAATATGCATAAAGTGAACTATGAGTTGGTAACTTAATTCGACACTCGTGTTTTAAGATTTAGTCTGGCTGTTAAAGCCGTATTGTGTCTATATAGTTAGAATTCTCAAAATATGTAAGTTAGTTATATATATATAATATGTTAGTTAGTTATATATATATAATATGTTAGTTAGTTATATATATATAATATGTTAGTTAGTTATATATATATAATTTCTCACAAAACCTGAAAGTCTTCACATATAAAATGGTTTTCTATTACACTTTCGTTTATATTATATTTTCCCACTGCATGGCTTGTCCTGTCAACACATGTCAATAGTCTGTCGTAAACCGCTCATCATTTTCTTAGATCCTGGATGAAAAACATGTAGTTCAGAATCAAAACAAGGCGTTTCAACATACGGTGACGGTAGAACACAATATATACTCAACAAAATCTGTAACTCAACACTTCCAATTTTCGTCCTATTTTCAATGTAAATCATTAGTTGTGTTGAGTTTGCGAAAAAAAATTAATCATGTCACGCATAAATGTGAAACAATGTTCACATGTCATAATATGCAGAAATAAGGGCTTACATTTTTAACGAAAACTCAACAGAATGAAAATTGAAGTTCTGGGTTCTAAAAAAGGGCTTAATGAAAACAATATTTGTTTCCTTTCAGCGTGCAAATTGAATTAAGTTTGCTCATAGATCAACATACTCTTACCTGTATATCCATGGTTTGCTTGAAATCAGGAACAAAATATTGACAAAATGTTACAGCTATAGTTAATTTTTACCAAACAACAATACCGCATATTTATATTGAACATAGAAGAAAACACAGACTTGCTGCGTAATAAGTTTTGTTGAGAATATTTTGCAGTTGGCACGAGTAATTGTGTGCATTTTAGTTACTTGATTATCGTATAATTTTCCTGTCACCAGCTAAGTGAGACTCGCCTATTTTTCGCACTATAATTATACAAATGTGTTACCCTTAAGGATACGAATTAACTTCTTATAGTTATATTGTACGTTGCCATGGATATATGTACGACATTCAGAAAAATAAAAGTATTTAGTTTGAGCGACATGTATCGTGTTTTGTGTAGAAACGAAACAAAGTTTAAGGGAATTAAATAAGATTTTAAAAAAAAATCGTATACAAATCGCTAAAACGAAATAGCATATCAAAGGTATGAAATAGTTGTATCGCTAAAACGAAATAAAAGTTCGAAGGAACACACCTTTTTAAATCTCAGAAACGATATAACATGTCGAGGGAAGTACGTATTATAACATAACATAACATAATTTTATTCAGCATTAAACCACAATACAATAGTTTATAGCCTACATATAAATCTGCAAATACAAAAGTCTGTCTCTCCCTTTCATGGTGACTTATATCCGTCATCAATATATAATACGTTTTACTTGGAGGAAAGTAAATATGTATGTTTTATATTAATAACACTTCTCTTTATATATTGGCAATTACAACATATCGTCATAAATTCAAGTTCATTAAATAGCATTAGCCATAGATGTGTATATCACTCACACTCAAATATATCAAGTTCACCCACTTTTGTGATACATGCATATGTACATTAATTATTTTGAATGCGTTTTTTAAAGGCATAATATAAATATTTACTTAATTGTTCCAAATTATTTTTAGATTGCTTTGACATAAGAGAGTCTAATTTATTAAGTGTTGGCCATCTGCAGAAATATCTAGGCAGAAATCTTGTTCTTAGTTCAGAGTAAAACGGCCACACAAGCAGAAAATGGTACTCATTCTCAATAACTCGCATATTGCAAAAAATGCAAACAACCCTTTCATTGCGTTCAATATTATTATGTCTACCTGTTTCGATAGCAAGTGCATGTGCAAATATTCTAAATTTCGTTAAAGCAATTCGGAATTTAGGAGTAGTAATTGTACTTAAATACTGTTCATAGTTAAAATTAAATTTAAATCTACTATATGTCAATAGTCTGCTAGAATTATTGATAGATCCAAACCAAGATTGCTTGTTTGGATCATAAGGGATATCGATCGTTAGTTGATCATGCCAAACATTCGAAAACCCAAGATTTTCTAATTCTCTCTTAAAGTGCCAGGCCCAGTTCATGCGATTAAACCTGTGATTATTATTGTGTTCGCATTCTTGTTTTATCATGATGTAAGATTTATAAATCAAGGAATCGCGTTTGGTAAGCACTTTAACCCAGTATTAAAGCATTCTCAATTTCCTGTATATTTTTAAAGGGTAACGACCGAGCTCACCGTATAAACCTTCTAAATTTGTCGATTTTCTGATACATGAGATGCTTCTGCAAAATTTATTATGAACAATTTCTACGTTAGGAGCTTCATGGAAACCCCACACTTCACATGCATAATTTAACATAGACCCAACAAGAGAGTCAACTAATTTACACTTCTCATTGATTGGGATTGTTATTTGATTAAATACATTATATAATTTATGTAATGTGTATGACGCATGCTGAGCTAAATTCTGTTGGGTTCTTGACCAGTTACCGTTTTTGAAAAAATCCACTCTTAAATATTTAAATGATGAAACTATTTCTAACTGAATTCATTTCAAAACAAATGCAGGATTTGAGGGTCTGCCATTTTCGAAAATCATATTTTTGTCTTACTTGTGTTAATTTTAAGTCCCCAAACATTATAATAATTTTGCAAGTCATTTAACGTACTCTGTAAAGATTCTACCGATTGAGGAAAGATCACTGCATCGTCTGCGTATAATAAAATGAATACCTTTAGTTCGTCTATACTAATTATATCACTACTATCTGTGTTGATACTATTAGATAGATCATTAATGAAAAACATGAACATTATTGAAGACAATGGGTCCCCTTGTTTTAAACCGTTATTTGAAACGAAAAGTTCAGATATAGTATTTTTATATTTTATAGAACATTTGACCGAAGAATACATTTTCTGTAGTGTTTTCAACATTCTCGGGCTCACATTTCTTGAGTAAGTTTATGCCACAATAAATACCTATTGACGGTGTCAAAAGCTTTTTCGAAGTCTATTATATCACGGACACGTTATAACAATTAAAGGGAATTACATATTTTTGTCGTGAAAACGCAACGAAACGGGCATACAAGCATTGACGTGAATGTAGTTCTAAGGATCATAGCCCCGCCGCATTTTAACCAATACGACGCCCTAAAGGTATAAATACAATAGTCTGCACTGTCGTTAACATTAGCAATTTGGTTTTTGTATCCAAGTATCATTTTACTGTAAATCTGCGTTCATACAAGCATTCAAATTAACAACTTATTGTTTGTATCCAAGTATCATTTTACTGTAAACCTGCGCTCATACAAGCATTCAAATTAACAACTTATTGTTTGTATTGAAGTATCATTTTACTTTAAACCTGCGTTCATACAAGCATTCAAATTAACAACTTGATTTTTGTATCCAAGTATCATTTTACTTTAAACCTGCGCTCATACAAGCATTAAAATTAACAATCTGATTTTTAAACCTGCGCTCATACAAACACTAAATTTAACAACTTGATGTTTGTATTCCAGTATCATTCTCCGAGGCGTAAGCCCTATTGTCAACCTTTTTTTGTATTTGTGACGTCATATGCATTTATTCCCTATTACAATGCCATCATGTTTGTCGTTTTGCGTATTTTTGGGTTTACTGCGTTCTGTGAAAGCTTCATTTACTGTTCGACTTTTATACTTATATTTACTTTATACCTGCTTGCATTAACATTAGCAACTAGTTTTTTTTTTATTAATGTATCATTTCAATTGAAACCTGCTTGCATATAATTAAATAAAGGAAACAAACGATGAAGATTTCAGTTTTTAATGGCAGTAAACTGAAGAATTAGTAATATTCAAAAGATAATTGCTTCTTTGAACCTTTGAAATATAATTATATTAATAAAACTGATTTGCAAAAAAAAGAGTATGATAATGGACCTTTGGAAACGACCGAGCACGACACATACGAAATATTGCATTCTCGGTTTGATTGAGAAAGCCAAGAGTTGTAATAAATCAAGATTGCTGTTTGTCCCGTTTATGTCCTTTTTAGGTTTTTTCTCTTTAAGGTCTCTTTAAGCGTGTGTCTCTTTAAGCGTGTAAACATTGATCATCAATGCATGCATGCCTGGATAACATTCATCAAATTCACGGGATTGTTGCACGGTGAATTGGTGTCTATTGAAATGTGAAAGGTGCATAGCCCCTACAAACATTATACGAGAAGGTCACGCTATTTTTTGTTGTGTATGAAACACACACGGTAACTTTAATTTTATTTTCAGTCAGTGAACATGACAGGTTACAGGCATTGTGTTATGAATGATGCTGCACGTGTCGTGCTGATTCCAATACTATTGTTGTCTGGTGTCTACTGTCAGAATGTCCTTCTGGACAATGATACACCAGAATTCATCGAATCTACCGAGTTTCAGGACATGAACGCACGGATTCAATCTCTTGAGAACAAGGTAGAATTGCTAACAGTGGCAATAAAACTACTAGCCGAAACACGAGGTATGTTTTTAAAGGACGTACGTTCCCTTTATCATGTCGAGTTTCAATTTAAAATTGGTCGTACATAGAATTTGTATGTGCCTGAATGTTTCACATGTAACGAACAGTATGTAATTTTACACCTTTATCTGGTAATGTCTACACTTGAATACTATCATCAAAACTTGACATTAATGCTTAATGAGCAATATACATACACACAGATGTGTAAAGTGTTTAGCATAAAATTAGCTGTATCTGAGGAATATTAAATAATCTAGACAAAAGCTGCACCCTTTGGACATTGTTTTATACATTATATACATTATATACATTAAAACCAAAAGGATTTTAAATTCGAACCAAAAATGTCAGAGAAAGGATATCACAAATCAAGTAGGTATCATTACTGAAAACGTGCAGAACTGTCTAATAGCAGTGGATAATACTGAATGTCGGATGTAATTGTATACCTTTTTAGACGGACCCTTTGAATTTTTGCGGTTCTATCTATCATTTTTCGTTCAAATTAAAAACGAGTTTTGGTTTTAAGTTGTTTACAAGTGTCTCTATCCAGCGATATTTAAGACATGAAATATTTCCAGCGGGTTTATATTGTCCCAGATCAATAGCTTGTTTTATTTCTTAACTTACATGGAGTTTTATGTATCATGAAACACATTTTGTCGAGAGATTGCACAAAATCCAAACACATTCTCACAACTAACATTTTATGTCTTTCCCTCAACATCAAACGGGAAGAATATACAGTTTCATCCTATTTAAATGTTTGTTGGAATGTAGCATCGCTTAAAATAACGCATTTCATTCCGTTGTTGTTTTGCATCTGACGTTTAAAATAAGGTCTCAACGGTTAACGTGTTTTCTGGCGTTTAAAATGACGTCTTAACGGTTGACGTACATCACGGTGGGGAATCAAAGGCAACACCATAACGCTATGTTATGCGTTAAAATTGTCACCGTGCATTTTCCGTTATGGTGCCCAGCGCAGAAATTGTCGTCAAAAGGTGAGTGTGAAATTGTGTTGTTTTTTATCAAGACGTTTTATGTCAAATTCCCCAAAATCGGGAATGTCATTCCGGACAAATATGTCCAACCTTTATTTTGAAAGCAAAATAATTGACAAAATGCCAAAATCTAATCGTGTAGAGCGTTTGGACTTTGCAAGAGTTCATTGTTGATTTGTCAAAATCAGAATTTTGTGACCATTCTTCAACGATCTGCGGGTTTACGCTAATATTTGACCTTCATACAACTGTGTAATGGACAGTGGATGCTCTGGTACAAAAAACTGAATATTATATGCCGTATAAAATGCTATAAATCCATTTTTTTGAAACGTCGTGGTGCCCAGGTCGAGACTATGGTGCCCAGGTCGCGACATGATGCCGAGTGCAAGTAACTTTTAAAGAAAAAAAAAACGGCCACATTTAATAAAATATACACAGGTATCCACTAAATAAATATTTGAATTGACTTGACCTGTGTTAAAATGTGTTTGTGGGGAAACTTAATTCAACTTCAAACTGCTAAATTATCCAATTAGTCCATCCCTTCATAATCCCTGCTTTTTGTTTCGAACTCTGTTCATGTTCTCATTAATTATCCACCAAATAGTCTCTATAGGTCATAACTATTTGTCCGGAATGACATTCCCTGATTTTGGGGAATTGGACATAAAACGTCTTGATAAAAAAAAATAAAAAAATTCACACTCACCTTTTGACGACAATTTCTGCGCTGGGCACCGTAACGGAAAATGCACGGTGACAATTTTAACGCATAACAATAGCGTTATGGTGCCTTTGATTCCCCAGCGTGTACATGGCGTCAGCGATTTATATAGTTTTTTTAACCGAGAGATCCAAGATCTAAATGCCTCGGAGTAGTCTCCCCTTGGTATACCTGCAAGACTGATAAATGGCACTACCAAGTGCATAACATTTTCTTTAATCTGGGAAACAGAAAGAAGTCACATGAACTTTAATCCGAAGAATAGGCTGGATGCTCTAACACACTGACTCTCTCTCTTTGTGCAAACAGTCGAGAACTTCATGGTGCATTGTCATGCCATAGATGTACTCCCCGCAAACCTCTGTTCCGACGCTTCATTTGATAGAATTTCTTTAATCTATGAAGTACAATCTTTTTGTAAAATCTACCTTTAACTGTCTTGCCACTTGTACCATAGGACCACTTGAATTAACGAATATGCTGTATAAAACGTTTTGGCACTTTGAAGTTTTTCAAGTCCTAAGCGTTTCTACCCAACCTCATTTTATATTTTCGCTATGGTGTTCATGAAACTTGGTACACAGTATCAGTATGATGTCTTGTAGTGCTTATTGGCATGACGTTGCGGTTGAATGATTTTCGGCCGAATTACAGTTTTTGGTTGTGTTTTTATCAGGTTTAAAGGGCTTCCTACATTTTTCTTCCGATTTGCATGAAACTTGTTAGGAAGTATCCGTACAATATAATGTCTAGTAGCGATTATTGTTAGTTGTACAGAAGTGTTGTGACCAAGTGTTCGCGCCACCAAATATATGTTTATTTTTATTTCACTTGATAATAATTATGTGCACTTTTTCGTTCCACTAACCTTCATTATTCTTGAATGCAACTTTCAGTTTATTATGTTAACACATTTATCTAGACAGTGCTTTACTGGGTAATAAATACAAACTACGAATTAAAGTTTACATTGATCCATATCCGATTATATAATTCTTGTGTGAATTCACTAATTCACTTATATATCAAGTATATTATTGTTCAAAGGTAGCATAGTCTAGTTAAATGTGATTATCACATTTAACTGAAAGTTGAATATAAAACAATGCAAGATTGTTTGAGTTCTAATGTTTTTTTTTTCATTTTTAAATGCAATCTCAGTGGGATTAGAAAAAGGGGACATAATTCTTAATGTCAGTGACATAGCATCCTACTTCGGTTATCTATCAGTCAGCCTGTTATGGTAGCAATCATAGGAGTTGTCATAGTTATTTACGATGCCGCTATACAGGCACTGCCAGAGCTGAGAGAATTCAATTCGGATTAAAGCTTCGAACTAGATAGATGAACATGGAGTTTGTTATTACACGATCCCAGAATGGTTGCAAATAACTAGATTAATAGTTAAAATGTAGAAAATCTAGTATATAATTACGCCTAACTATGAGTGTTACACAGGGCATTCTGGTTAAATTAATTTTGGCGGATTTACAGGACGTTGAAGTTTTGTAAAGCGTTCACATAAAATGTACTATTTTTGTCTCGCCTTTTCAAAGAAAAAAAGAGACAAAGGTGTTGTTTTTCCGGCGGCGGCGGCGTCAACATTCAAGTTTTACGTTTTGTTCATTTTCTCAAAAACTATACACTAGACCTTTCAAACTGTTTATAGTTGTATCTTGGGTGGTACATCCCTATGTGACAAAGCAAATATGGAAGTGACCTTGACCCTCTAAGTAAAGGGCAGATAACAATAATTTTTAGGTTCAACTTTTTGTTTAGGTCACTTTTTCACAAACTGTATGCACTAGACCTTTAAAACTTTGCTTATAGTTGTATCTTGAGTTGTACATCGCAACGTGACAAAGCAAATGTGGAAATGACCTTGATCCTCCAAGCAAAAGGCCAAAAACTTAATAATTACCTTACTTTTGCGTTGAGGTCAATTTCGCGCCAACAGTAAGCACTACACCTTTCAAACTTGGTTTGTAGTTGTATCTAGTGTGGTACATCGCAACGTGACAAAGCAGCTGTGGATTTAACCTTCACTCTCCAAGCACAAGGCAGATAACCTTATAATTGTTGCCTTCAACTTTGGCGTTTAGGTCACTTTTTCACAAACTGTATGAGCGGGGCGTCCGTGGCCGAGTGGTTAACGTCTCTGAGTTGAAATCACTTTTCCCTCACCGCTGTAGGTTCGATCCCTCAGGGGCCTAGGAATCTTTATGTGAGGAAGCTATCCAGCTGGCTGGCGGAACGTCGGTGGTTCTACCCAGGTGCCCGCCCGTGCACGAAAATTGCCCGGAGGGGCACCTGGTGTCTTCCTCCACCAATGGAAGCTGGAAAGTCGCCATATGACCTTAGCTGTTTGTGCGACTATAAAATCCAATTCAATCAATCATAAACTGTATGCACTAAGACCTTTCAAACTTTGCTTATAGTTGTATCTTGAGTTGTACACTGCAACGTAACAAAGCAAATGTGGTCGGACCTTCACACTCCAAGCAAGAGGCAGTTAATTTAATCATGTTTACCTTCAACTTTTGTGTTTAGGTCACTTTATCACAAACATTATGCATTATACCTTTCAAACTTTGCTTATAGTTGTTTCTTGGATAGTACATCACAACGTATCAAAAAGCAAATGTGGATGTGACCTTCACCATCCGAGCAAAGGGCAGATAACTTTAATTGTTACATTTACATCACTTTCGCATGAACTATAAGTATGCACTAGATGTTTTAAACCTAATTTATAGCTTAATCTTTGGAAGACAAAATATTCTGTTTTGACATAGTTGTGTCTTGCGTAGTGTATATTTTTGGACGCATGAATTTCATCTATGACGTTGTCCTACTTTTTGGAGCTGATGATTTTCAGCTCGACTTTCGAAGAATAAGAGAGTTTATGTAATCACCCCGGCGTCAAAATTCACATACAACTGTGCGTGTAAGCAGTGTTTACAGGTATATATATCTTACATTTCTTGTCCTAGCACAACCAAATGTTGGTTCCTGTAACCCCTGAGCTCCCATGGAACCAAAATTCTGATAGCCCTTAAAATGTGTCTATTTCACATCAAGTTTTGCGTGTAAGCTGTGTTTACAGGTCTATATCTCTTTCATTTCTTGTACTTAGCTCAACTAAATTTGGGAATTGGTTTCCTTATAGGATCTTGTAAAGGGTTGCATAAGTAATTTTGTCTTCTGCAAATTCTGGGCTCCCATGGAACCCAAATGTTGATGGCCCGTATAATGTGCAATGAAGGTAGATCAAGGTTTGCGTGTAAGCTGTTGTATATATCTATAATTTTGGTTGGGATTTCTTATAACATTATGCATCTTATTCATACTTCATCCATGTTTTTGTTTACATATTTCTCTTGTGCTATGTTACCACCCCGCCTTCCATCTCCCCCATGACTCCAACCCTGATTTGACACCCACCCCCACTCGAAATTAGTGTTGTTGTTTTTTACATATTTCTGTGTTGTTTGGTTAATTCTTACACATATCGCTACATTGCCCCACCTCTCCTTTTTTTTTTACATATTTCTCTGTTGTTTTGGTCATTTGTTACACATAATATAGCTATGTTGTTTTAGCCTTGTTTTCTGATGGTATATACTGGCGATATAATTTCTGAGATATCGAATAGTCGAGCTGCTCTGTTTTCCGACAGCTCTTGTTTTTAATAGAATGGCATTTTGTTTTTAAACAAAAGCACTTAAATGTCATCTCAGCAAACTGCAAACTCCATTGTTTTAGTTGCTAAAATGTTTACAAACTTTCATTTAAGCATCATTGACCTTTTTTTAAAGCCCCCGTTAGGCGATACATGTGAATCCGCGGATTTGTTGTTTTGGTAAAAGGTATGACAGTTTGTTAGTATGGTGTTTTACGTCATTTTCAACAAATGAAGGTTATATATGACGGTATACTGCTTGTGTTTTTTCCTGGGTATAACCAGTACTGTACACCTCCCGCCATCCGTAAGAATCGACACTTCATCACAAGTCGAGCTCCAAGTGGGATTCGAGCCCGCAGTGGTGAGTGGCAAAGGTTTACAACGCAACGTCGTTAACTATTCGGCCACGGAGATGCTATAGAAGGTGTGACAGATTCATGGTGCTTGTTGCACATTTAATAAAGTTAGTGTTCTGTCACGATGTTTTTGGAATATATTTATGTTACGGAATATGTTTTAACCAACATCTAAGTTGAAGAGCGGGACAGTTCTGGTAAAATGCAGGACAGATTTATGGTACTTGACAGATATGGTTGTGTAAGGATGATGATCATTTGTGCCAGGTTTTCAGTTTTCCGTCATTTCATTGTCATTTCATTTTTGAAATATGATTGATCATCCAAAATATTAACCAAAAATCTCATTACGTGGTCCGAGTACTAACTTTATACCACATGCAACCCCTTCTCCAAGAAGCGAAAACGGGATTGGCTGAGGTATGAAATAAAACCTTTATTTCCGCTTAAAAAGTTTGATTATTTTAAAAATTAAAACATTTAATAGATAATTATAAAGTTATGCATTTTTCAGTAAAGAAATGTTTTTAAACATGTTTTATTGGCGAAGTATCCGTTATAAAATCCTGCTGATATAAGCTTTCCCATTGCTTAAAGGAATTAAAAGACGGGATCACGCAAGTGGAAAGGGGATAATGCTGGTAAAATGTATGACATGTTTATGATGCTTGTCACATATTGTGGTGTAGTGATGAGGAACATGTTTGTAGTTTCAAAGCTTTCTGACGATTTGATTTTGGAATATGACTACATTCACTAAAAAAACAAATAGAAAATCGGGGATAATTCTGACAAAATGTATTACAAAATTAAGGTGCCTATATGGGTGTGTTATGATTATGCATATTATGATTATGCATATGTAAGCTAATTTTAAAAGCTTTTGATAATTTGTTTTTTTATGTTTTTAATATGACTGTACAATCAACATTTTAACTGAAACATTAAGTAAAAATGGGAATAATTCAAGTACAATGGAGGACAGAGGTTCTGGTCATATAACAGTGTTTTTTTATGAGAATTGAGGAAAAACAAAAACTTTAACCAAAAACATTAACCCAAAAGTCAAAACGCGTATACGGACGGACGGACGGACGGACGGACGGATTGACGGATAGACGGAAATCGCCAAATTGTTAGGCTGGATTTGCTACGCAATCCGGCTAAAAAAAATCATATATTTTCAGTTTAGAAATATCTATGCGTCTCAGTCCTTTATTGAAATAATAACGAGACAGTAGTTCATAATGACAATTGAGGACATTATTAGCTTAAACAATATCTAGCCAACTTCATTTGTACGTCGAAGACGACCTTTGTTTTAAGCGTTGTTGGTTGGCATTTACAGTTGATTGTTATTGATGCTGCAACTGTTTGCAATGACACTAACTGGCACGTGTCATTAGAATAAATGAAATTGAAATGTATTGTATTACCATACCATTATGTCATCATAGCGAATTTTGAAGGTTAAAGAAAGATAAAAATATCGGTCAGGGAAAGCAACATTCAAGGACGACAGTCAACCACAAAACACAAAAACAAACACGCAATGCAAACGACATTACAAACACAATAGGGTTGACAATAGGGCTACCGCCTGCCTTGGAACGGTCAGTGGCAACAAAGACCACTGGGAGTTTAAACCGGTTCTACGGTGCACCAAACCTCACACTTACCCTACTGTCATCCCATTAAAACGGGACAGTGTAAATAAAGAAATTCCCGCCATGATCTAATCTCTAACCAACAAGGCAGCATCAATAGGCAATATAAGTAAAACACAAATATGCTCGTGTAAATATAATACAAAAGAAACAATAGCCTAGAAAGCCACAATGAAGGTACTCAATGACTTGGCAGAAGCCAGAGCAACAAGAGAATAAACCATTAAGTGCACGACAGGAAAGATCATAGAAAAACATCAAACGCCACCGTCCCAATGGGCATTAGGTAGGCGTCATCATAGGGTCCACAGCCTCTCCGATCATCTTACAATTAAAGAGGAAAGCATAGTGGCGAACTGTAAAAGGGTCCACCACCAAGCATGCAGTACGTTGCAAAATGATAGGGTCATAACCTCTTTTGATAAACTTTGTAACAAGTTTAACAAAGATAGTATGAAAGTGATCATGACCAAGTATCTTACGAAGTTTATAAATCACATCACCATAGAAGTCAGGTTGTGATAGCCCTTGTCGCAGAAGAGTCCTTAAAGTTACAGACGCCCTATATCAATCGATTTCTTCTTTGTAGGCGTGTCTTTATTGGTAACTTCATGTTCATCAGCTCATGTCGAAATCGGGTATTTAAGCGAGCAAATATAGCGCATGAAATCATTTACTGTATATACATCGACCAGTGCACATCGTACCTTTACACAGGTAACAGTAATTTTTACCGAAAAAGAAAAGCTTCTTTCGGGGCTCGAACACACGACCTTCTGATTTCAAGTCCTGTGCTCTATCCACTCAACTACAATGCTACTTGAGAAAATAGTATACTAACTACCATATATTATGAGGCAAAATAACTTAACATGGTTCAATAAATATGCAGTCCATATTGTCGCACGTGTAAATTAACATTGCCTGGTGTAATACTGTATGTTATCAATATGAAACTAATACTTCGTCTCAAATCAACCATATATCGACTTGTTATTAGCGCTTGATGAGGTTTATGCGCGCTCTTGCTATTACGTAATACCTATTTAGTGTTTTAAAAATGCTAGAAAATACCAATAAATAGCAGTGATCTAGAGGTTCAGCGTACATCTTTCAAATCTTACAAGTGCAAGACTGTGGTTCAAATCCCGTTCGGGCAACTATTTTTTATCACATATATTCTGGAGCCGTATATTTATCGATGTTACCTGTATGGAGGCTAAATAAAATGTGAACTTTCACGTATCGATTTCTCCTTATATACCGACTTTTGGGGTTTTCGTCGATTGGAAACTACTTCACACGTGACTCATTCATATTCATGAGTTATTACCAGTTAAAATAGGGACTGTAGAGCTTTAAATTACTTTTATATTTGGAAAGAAGATCAGGGTTATGATAATAAAATTTTGCAAAGGTTTTACGAAGTTTATGGTAACGGTAACCCTGATTGAGTAGCTTTTTAGTCACATAAAGATTACGAATATTAAAGTCCTCAACTCGAGTACAAGCTCTTGAAAAACGAATAAGTTGAGACACATACACCCCATAAGAAGTTGCTCGAGGAACATAAAGGTGGTACATCAGGGATTTTCTAAAAATGTTCCAATTCATGATAAATATTATAAAAACTCAAATCAATCATCATAGTGCGTTTGTACAGTGTTATACAGGTTTGCACTTTGAATTCACCTTAGATTTTGAATGCAATGGGCCTACAATGCGTAAATTTACCCTTTTCTCTAATTTCTCTGTAACTAGGGAGTAAATGTTATACTTATTCATTATATGTCGACCCTTTAAAACAGAACACCTGGACCCCCACCACGAAAATTCTGATGTACACACTTTAACTACGAGTGTATAATCGGATGATTCCATATAAACTGACAGTGAGATTGGTCAGATGGCATTTAAGAGAAAGTATAATTGACTGATGGATGGATATTAGCATTTTATCAAATGGATTAATAACTTGACAACACATTTTAAATATACACCAAAGAACACACAAAACAAACACACAAAAAAATCTTTTCTACACAACTTTATGATTAGACGAAGCCTGGCACGTTCATTCCTGTTAAGCGCCATATAACCTTTCATGTGTTGTTGCGCCTTAAAACCCAAAAAATTAGTTTGCTCAGTATATTTTCGACGGATCAATATATTTCAGATACGGAGGTCGGTTTCCATGTAACCCAGATAAGGTCCATAACGTTAGAAAGAGGTCAGAATATCAAATTTGACAAGGTTGTCACCCTCATCAGCAGTCACTACGACAAGAGCACAGGCGTGTTTACCTGCCATATACCCGGGACATACATGTTCAGCGTGACCATCGTCTGTGATCCTAAAAGTTACATGGAAGTAACCATCAGGAAGAATTCCGAATCCGTTTTCACAGCCCTTAGCGACTACAGAGAAGGAGTTAAGAATCAGGGCGGTGGGACGACTGTATTGAAGCTGGCAATGAATGATGAGGTGAAGGTCGTTATGACTTGGCCAGGTAACGGTCAAACTTCTACGCTACAGGGAAAAGGATTAACGTCGTTTAATGGATACCTGTTAAGATCGGATTAGATAATACAATAAACTTGAAATGAATTTGTAAATATTGCAAACAAGTTCGAATAGAAAATGTGTGTATACGCATGACTCATGTATTAAGATAAGATAAAAGATAAGATCATTTTGTCTATAACGATCGGCTCGCATATGTGTGTATTATCAAAACATACATAAAAAGATCAACACGAATGTATGTTTATAAGATCATTAATCTATAAAGATCGACTAGAATATGTGTCTAAGCATCACTAATATATAAAGATGGACATGGATGTATGTTTATAAGCGCATGAGTCTATAAAGGTCGACTAGAATATGTGCGTATTATCATGACTAATCTATAACGATTGACACGCATGTACGTTTATAAGATCATTAGTCTATAAAGATCGACTAGAATATGTGTATTAGCATAACTAATCCATCAAGATCGACTAGAATATTTGTGTATTAGCATAACTAATATATAGAGATCGACTCGAATTTATGTTTATAAGATCATTAGTCTATAAAGATCGACCTTACGACTTAGATATGTGTGTACCAGCATCAGTAATCTATACAGATCGACAGAAATGTACGTTTATAAGATCATTAGTCTATAAAGATCGACTAGAACATTGTGTATTAGCATCAATTATCTATAAGAATCGACACAAATGTATGTTTATAAGATCAAAAGTATATAAATATCGAACAGAATATGTGTATTAGCATAACTAATCCTTAAAGATCGACTAGAATATGTGTGTACTAGCACAACTAATCTATAGAGATCGACTCGAATGTATGTTTATAAGATCATTAATATATAAAGATCGACTAGAATATTTGTGTATTAGCATACCTAATCCATAAAGATCGACTCGAATATGTGTATTAGCATAACTAATGTTTATAAGATAATCAGTCTTTAAAGATCGACTTAGATATGTGTGTACTAGCATCAGTAATCGAAACAAATCAACACGAATGCATGTTTATGAGATCATTAGTCTATAAAGATCGACTAGAATATGTGTATTAGCACCACTAATATTTAAAGATGGACATGGATGTATGTTTTTAAGCTCATGAGTCTATAAAGGTCGACTAGAATATGTGCGTATTATCATGACTAATCTATAAAGATTGACACGCATGTACGTTTATAAGATCATTAGTCTATACAGATCGACTAGAATATGTGTATTAGCATAACTAATCCATCAAGATCGACTAGAATATTCGTGTATTAGCATAACTAATCTATAGAGATCGACTCGAATTTATGTTTATAAGATCATTAGTCTATAAAGATCGACCTTACGACTTAGATATGTGTGTACCAGCATCAGTAATCTATACAGATCGACAGAAATGTACGTTTATAAGATCATTAGTCTATAAGGATCGATTAGAACATTGTGTATTAGCATCAATTATCTATAAGAATCGACACAAATGTATGTTTATAAGATCAATAGTATATAAAGATCGACTAGAATATTTGTGTATTAGCATAACTAATCCATAAAGATCGACTAGAATATGTGTATTAGCATATCTAATCCATAAAGATCGACTAGAATATGTGTATTAGCATAACTAATGTTTATAAGATAATTAGTCTTTAAAGATCGACTTAGATATGTGTGTACTAGCATCAGTAATCTAAACAAATCAACACGAATGTATGTTTATGAGATCATTAGTCTATAAAGATCGACTAGAATATGTGTATTAGCACCACTAATCTATAAAGATCGACACGAATGTATGTATAAGAATCACTGATCTATAATGATTGACGAATATGTGTATATTAGCATCATTAATCTACAAAGATTGACACAATGTATAAGAATCGGTAGTCTATATAGATCGGTTAGAATGCGTATATTAACTATCACGTATCTATAAAGATTGACACACATGTGTAATAATCATTAATATAATAAAGATCTAGAATGTATGTATATGAGCATCATTTATTAATAAATATTTGCTAGATATAATTTAAAGAAAACGTCTCTATATTTAGTGTTAATTAAAATCATCTCTCTTGTCATAGATTTTGCTAATTATTTCACCATTTTCAATCGAGAGATCACAATCAAGAAAAGAAGCGTTATTATCAGGTATATTAGCTTTGTTAAGCTGAAATTCTTTAGGATAAATGTTTGGAAAGAAAGGTTTGTCAATGTTCAATATGTCATCCAGATACCGAGAGGTGTCATTAAAGGCTTCAATAACATCTGCCTGGGTATCTGGTGAAAGACTCAACATGAAATCTCTTTCATAGCAAAAAAACAACAAATCTGCGACAAGTGGCGCACAGTTCGTACCCATGGGGATACCAACAATTTGTCTATGAACGGTGGATGGGGATACCAACAATTTGTCTATAAACGGTGGTTCCATACCTGACGAAAATACTATCTAATAGGAAGATGAATGCTTCACAAACTTCATAGCAAGTCCACATAGTATAATTGTCTAAACTGCCGTTAGTAAAAAAACGCTTTAATAATATTATTATTAAGGTTGTATATAGTGTAGAGAGGTCATAAGTGCTTATTGATGAAACTTGACCTTTATTGAAAATTTTATCAAGAACGTCTCCTGAATTTTTTATGGACCAAAATAAATTAATCCCAGAGTTTTTATAAGTTTTATCACAATATAGTTTAACGTGATCTTTAACGGCAGTAAGACAAGAAGTTAAACGTTTGGAGATGTTTGTTGTGGTGCAGGCACTAGAATTCGAAATAAAGCGAGCCTTATACGGATTTTTATGTAATTTAGGAATCCAGTATATAGTAGGCAGTTTATTTTTCTTATCGTTTACACCAGCCTTGAAAGTAGTGCACCGAGTGATATGTGCGGAAACAACAACATTCTCAGTAGAATAAACTGAGTATACGAATTGGTGATGCTGAGTTCCAGAGATAAAACACTGACGTAATGTTGGCGTCAAACAATAATTACATTATTAGCTGCTTTATCTGCAGGAACTAAAACAGAGTTATTATGAAATTCCTGAATTCCCGATTTTGAGTTACGAAAGGAAAACCTAGGTCTCGGAGAAAGTAAAGAGGGGTTAGCATTATACAAGTTAATACGTGTATCTATAATTTTAAGAATTTACTTTTTCAAAGTAGAAAGCGAGTTTGAGTCCGCATACGACACCATTTTATACTAAAATCTTCAATGGAGTGGGCGATCTGGGCACGACAGGCATTAACATCAATAGTTGAAGGTAATCTATATTTCGGAACTTTCGAAAACAAATGCCGAATACGTTTATCAACAATATCAAAATTACCAGTGATGGTATCAAACAAAGAAATTATCAGAAAAAAATGACTGAGGTTAACTTACCTAACCAAACTGATGTTTAGGGTAAATAACGCAAAAGGTCACCTTGACCTTGGTATTTTTGTCGTTCATCGATGTCCACCATTGCCAACCATACATATGAGCAAGTATCAAAGACACAAAGTTAGGCAATCACATACAGTTAACTGATGTTAAGTTACCTAACCAAGGTTAAGTTACCTAACCAAGATTAAGTTTGGGGAAAATAAGCAAAATATGACATTGACCTTGGTAATTTTTGTCGTTCAATGATGTCCACCAATGACAACAATACATATGACCAAGTATTAAACAAAGAAAATGAGGCAATAACATACAGTTAACTGAGGTTAAGTTACTTAACCAAGGTTAAGTTCTGGGGAAATAACGCAAAATATGACCTTGACCTTGGTAATTTTGGCATTAAGTGATGTCCCTTGACCCAACAAAGCATCTGATAAAATTTCAGAAAAAATCGAGCAGCGATTGTTGAGATATATACTTAGTTGCAAAAGAAAGTGTGCACTCAGGTTTTTGTTAAATTTATTGTAAAAAATATGTACGAAATATGGCATACAGGGTACATTTTTTTGGCATTCTATTGCCAATGTCAAAAGGAATTTGTTTTTCGATAGCTTAATTCATTGAAGCATGCATGGTCAACAGGTGAAGAAGGTAGGGGTCAAAATCATAAATCGCAAAACAGTCCAAAAGATTATGCTTCGTTTTTTCAAATTTAATTGGGATTGAAAGCGCATTTTTGTCAGATTGGAACCTATCACGCAGCTTAGTGATAGTGTTTCCATGGCAATTATATGCCCTAGCGACAGCAGTGACACTATGGCCTCTCGTAATCATGAATTAAGCTTGAACCCTCTGGTTTTCGGTAAGCCGTGGCATATTGAAAATACAGAAGGAAATAAAATGCGTTGTGTGTTTTCGTTTATCCAAATGTAAGATAATTCAACCAAACATGTTTTTATCTACACGGACCATTTCCACGAGTTTCACGTGCAAATCATTGCAAAAGAACACAAACGTTTTCCCAACCAAAACAACTGTGTATTGACCGATTTTTTGCCATTGGCAGATGAAGATACATGTATATATGTACAGGTAAAAGTTTGAACACTGTACTATAAATATAAAAGATAACATTTGAATTTTGAAAGTGCACAATTTCTTTTGCAACCGAGTATAGTTGATTTAAAATGTGGCCGGCGCCGCCGCCGGAAAAGTGACTGCTGTGTCTCGCTATCCACTATGTGGGTGAGACAAAAATACATGTCGAACTATAAATATGCAGTTTATCTTTGGTAACTTATTAGAAGCCATGCAGAGCCTATATATTGAATTCAAAGCAGCAGTTAATGTAAATGGAAGCAGCACTGAAATGTTTGATATACATTCAGGTGTAAACAAGGGGACGTATTTCTCCGACACTTTTCTCTATCTTGATCAATGATCTTGCGTTAACAATTAAACATTTGGATCTTGGTGTTGAAATAGGAAATGATATCAAAGTAGAAATTCTTCTTTAGAAGACGATATAGTGTTAATGGCTCCGTCTGAACTTAATTTACAGTTAATGATACATTTTCTTAACACCTGGTGCTGTAAAAATAAAATGTTAATATAGGTAAAATGAAAGTAGTAGAGTTTCGCCAAAAAAGCCAACCAATGACAGCTTTTGAACTTCTCATAGGTAATACCAAGCTTGAAATATGTGAAACCACAAATACCTTGGTATCATATTAAATGAGTTTTTAGCTCGACTATTCAAAGAATAAGAGAGCTTATGTAATCACCCCGGCGTCAGCGTTGGCGTCCCACATCAAGATTTACGTGTAAGCTGTGTTTACAAGTCTATATCTCTTACATTTCTTATCCTACCACAACCAAATTTGGTCATGGGCTTTCTTATAGCATTATCTTAAGGGCTGCATAAGCAATTTTTGTTCCTGTAACCCATGGGCTCCCATGGAACCCAAATTCTGATAGCCCTTAAAATGTGTGCTTCACACAACATTTTGCGTGTAAGCTGTGTTTACAGGTCTATATTTCTTGTCCTAGCTGAACTAAATTTGGTAATTGGTTTCCTTATACATG